>VONZ01001203.1:0-193118 GCA_012976165.1 Labeo catla
AGTAGCTGGTTTTAGCTGGTCTCCCAGCCTGGCCAAGCTGGTTAAGCCGGTCTCCCAGCCAGGCTGATTTTAGATGGAAGTAGCTGGTTTTAGCTGGTCTCCCAGCCTGGCCAGGCTGGTTTTAGCTGGTTTAAGATGGAAGTAACTGGTTTTAACTGGTTTAAGCTGGAAGTAGCTGATTTTAGCTGGTCTCCCAGCCTGACCAAGCTGGTGTCTATTTGACCTAATTACAAATTAATTTGTTTGTTTTACTTACTGACAAGGTTCAATTCAAGGTAAGTTTAGTATCATAATCAGGTAGGCTAGATGATACAGCTTAAATTATTCTAGTTGTTAATGATAATATATCTGAGAAGAGTCTAAAACAAAATTATTAAAGTGGTTTCACAAATAAATTATAGTATAGCATAAAATCAAGCTAGCACTCAACAAATCAGCACAGAACTCAAATCAGATTTAATTATTGTCTGAAGAAATACATTCACCATAGTTGTATGACCAATTATAATCAGCTATTTTATTTTTAACAAGTGTTTCAGTATTGAATAGACTTTTACACAAAATATAAATGAAACAAACACAGTCTTTATATAACAATCACCTGCAGTTAAAAAACACTAGGACAAAAACAATAGCTGTGTCCCAAAGTGGAGTGCACGCACTTCGAAGTGCATGGACTTCAAAGGCCACACCTCTGAAGTGCACGAAGGACCCTCCGAAGTGCATAAGACACTCCACCTTCACAGGATTTCCTAATTGCGCCACCAGGTGTTCCCGATTACCGGTCCTGTCGCATAGCAACGGTGCAAGAGGGGCGCTATCATTCTGACAGGTTTAGACATTTAAGTTATGGAGCCAGCATTGGACATATTTGTTTTTATATTTTATGTTTTACTAGAGGAGATGGTGGGGATGTACTTCATGCTTGGCCAAGAGCATGGCCGGGTAAATTATATTGTTTTGCTGCATCCTTGCCGGATAATTTTGAATGCATTCATTGCGTTTGCACCGACTTGAACAATGTAATGATACATATGAAAAAAATACAAAACCATGCACACACACAAAAAGAAGGAATAAAAAAAAAGTTGCTGTTCTTTATTTTTAACCCAGGTTTTATTTTATTTTAATAAATAAGCTTATATGACATCAAAATTTTACATACCAATTAAATTGTACAATTCTCGATTCCAATTTCGATATCACAGCAAAACCTACTAGCCTAACCAATATAAAGTTCAAACATTATTTGTTCGTTCAAAAATTATTTTATTATTTTTTTTATTACAAATGAAAATACGCTATATGGAAAAACAGCAGACGGACTGAATGAACGCAAATCCAGTCTCTGCCAGCAGGTGGTGCTTATGGAGTAATGACACAGTTTTTCCCTGGTTACCACTGTAAACAAAGCAGTGCCGTGCTTATGAACGCAACTTCAAATGCATTATTTACAGAAGCAAATAAAAAGAAAACGCATTGTAAACATTCCTTAAAACAGTCAGTTCCCTTAGAGATACATTCATATAAACCCCATTTCAATATTTAGGATAATATTTCCAATATTTTGCGCATTGTGAACCATGATCTTGCACTGCCTACTACAGTATTTTTTCCTGTTTGCGTTTGTCTTCAGTGTCTCTGGTCTTTGTTAACAGGCGTTTAAAGAGTTTGTTTCCACAGGCATGACATTTAAAAAAAAACGTTTTCGTAAGTGAAAACACAATACTTACATTTCAATGTGAATTCCCCTACAGAACTCTCACCCGTCATGTTCTTTGAATATAAATTCCATGGTCATCTGTGCGCAAGTGATTCTGGGATATGGTAGGGTGCGAAGTGTCCATCAGATGTACACTTCATTTTTATGGGAATCGGAGACCGCATTCGAAGTCGCTTTCGAATTACGGCAGCCTTTGTTGCGCCACGGTGACGCGTTCGTCCTTGGAATGCGCACTTCGGAGTCTACGCACTTCAGTTTGGGACAGCCTTCGTTGCGCCGCTGTGACGCATTCGCATTTCAAATACGCACTTCGGAGTCCGCGCACTCCACTTTGGGACACAGCTAATATCTTTAACAGGAAATACTTAAAGCATAATCTGATCACATGGGTCACGTGGTGGTTTGAAGCAAAAGTACAGCATAATGCTGTAAATTTAAAATCTACAGAGGCGGGATTCTTAAAAGGTCGACATTCTGGAGCGGCAATAAGTACGATTCACAACTGTGGTAAGGGATTTATTTTCACTTTTTATTTTTCATGTTTGGTAACTGCAGTAGTATAGGTGTCTACGTTCGCGGTAACCGCAGATTAACGAATCCTCCGTCCGCGGTGCATGAGGGAGACTTGTGCCGGGTTTAAGTAGCGCAGTCGCGGGAGGATTTCACACATTCATAGCGCCTTATAGCGGCTATAGGCGGAAAATCTCTGGGTTCCAACGGTAATAATTACACACTTCATTGACAGCAGTTGCGATTCACGGGAACGTCGTGTTGTTCAGCACACTTTCTCATTATTATTTTATGATGTAAATCAAATTTGCACAAGCAGTCATCTGTTAACACAGGCGCCGAAATGAAACGTGTGACTTTGCTAAAGGCTCGCAACTCGCGGTCATCCCGCTCACGGAGGATCAGTGTATGTCACGTAAACTCGGAACGGTGCTGTTAAAGCGGTTAAGCAGCGAAATGTGCAAGAACCTTTGATAACTTGCTAATTTGCTTATTGTTTGATTGTAATGCTTTTTGCTAACTTTGGTTTAACGAATGAGTTAATCCAGCCCATCTTCCTGTCTGGCCTTTTCGCAGCATATATTCATTCCGGAGTAACCTTACCAGGAGGAGACAGACAGTGATTTGGAGTTCATTCAAAGGTAATAGTTGCATTCTAAGAATTTGAATACCTGAATTTTACATGTAGATGTGTTAGAAGATGTTTCTCAACTCCAGAAGAGAGACTATTTTTAAGGGAGAATGATTCAAATATCTCAAAAGCTAAAACTAATGTGAATTACATACTGTCTGTTTCCTGACTGATTTGTAGATATTTAAGAGGAACAAAGAAGTTGAAAGGAAAAGTGCCATCTAAAATAACAGGGCAAATGGTACAGAAGAAACCAGTTGAAGTGAACCCAAGTTGTCACTTTTCTTTGCAAAGTGAAGGATTTTCAGTGGAATTTCTGAAATGTAAGACATACACACATACCAAAATCTCCTTTTTTCTTTTATTATATTCTTTTATTATCTTTTATTCTTTTATTAGTACGATTTTTTATGTTTTTTATTATGAAATAAGTTTCTTCTGTTCATCAAAGCTGCATTTAATTGATCAAAAATACAGAAAATTAATTGAAAAATAAAAAAAGGAAAATGTAAAAATTTGATTTTGTGAAATATTATTGCAATTTAAAATATATTTTTTTCGTCTATTTTTAATATGCTTTAAAATGTAATTTATTTAAGAATTTTCAGCATCATTACTCTAGTCTTTCCATTACTCCAGTGTCACATGATCCTTTAGAAATCATTGTAATATGCTGATTTATTATCAATTTTTTAATATATATATATATATATATATATATATTATTTTGATACTTTTTCAGGAATCTTCATGGATAAAATTTTTTTGTTGTTTTGGTTGTGTGTGTGTGTGTGTGTGTGTGTGTGTGTGTGTGTTAACCTGTATCCAACAAGTATATGTTAAACTGAAATAGATAGTAAAGACTTCTATTGTTAGATAAAATTTCTATTTTCTGTTTGTTGGGAGGTAATTGTTGAGGGGGGGGTTTGACACCCTCAGGTTCACAGAGACTTAAGGTCAGAATTACATCATGGACTTCCTGTGGATTTTTTTATAGACTAATTGATGATCAGAACTCAGGAGGCAGCCCTTGTAACCATAGTAAATTTTGCTAAAAACAGCTAAAAATTGTTCATGCTAAGATATTCTTATTCATATTCATCCATGTATACTCATTCATCAATAAAATAGCTACATTAATTAAAGACCTACAGATATATATATATATATATATATATATATATATATAATAAGCACTTCCATGTGGATATATCAATTTTATCTTTATTTTAGCAATAACAGGAACAACTATCAGGGGCATGTTTCTAAATTATTGCAGGCTATGTCTGGAAAAAAAGGAAAATGTGCAACAAAGACATGACACTATATTTTGCTTTTTTAAGTAGTTTTACTTGTTGAAAATTCACACATTATTTCTTTTTTAAGTCTGTTTCAGTGACTGGCGGAAAAAATGGAGCCTGAAAGAAGAGAGAGAGAAAAGAGTTCATCTTCACCATTAATTGGTAACATAGTTTTAGAATTGTAATGATTCCAATTATTTTGCAAATATTTAAAAAAAAATAAAAATTAAAAGGGACTGTAAGTTCAAATAAAAATTTTAATGGTTGTGGTCCTGCAGATTATTAAAAGTAAACTTGGAATTATTTATATTATTTGTCGCAACACCCCTTGACAGGAAAATTGGGGCAGACACTATGTAATCAATCAAACGATCAATCAAACAGACATTTTGACCAATAAAAAACCAGCCTGACCAGCTAAAACCAGCTAAGACCAGCCTGACCAGCTAAGACCAGCCTGGCTGACCAGCTAAAACCAGCCTAACCAGAAGACCGGCTGGACCAGCTAAAACCAGCTAAGCTCGGCTAAGACCAGCCTGGTTGACCAGCTAACCAGCCTGACCAGCTAAGACCAGCCTGACCGGCCTGACCAGCTAAGACCAGCCTGGCTGACCAGCTGAAACCAGCTAAGACCAGCCTGACCAGGTAAAACCAGCTTGACCAGCTAAAAAAAGTGGTCAAAATCCCTCTAAAACCAGCTTAATAAGTCAGCTATGACCAGGCTGGGAGACCAGCTTAAACCAGCTGAATTGCTTCTGATATTAACATGCTCACGTATGTTTTTTGTTTTGCTTTAGTTGTTTGTGATCTGATACCTGCACTGTAGAGCACTGTACCAACATCAGATGTTCAACTACACTGATATTCTATGGTAAAACAAATTCCTTGACTACTGATGATGAGTTTTGCAAGCACTTAAATATCAGGTATGATTTACTTGTTGAACAGAATTCAGAAAACAGTTTTCAGGGATTACACAATGTCTGTTCACATCTCTGTGGTTAGATCAGTGTGCTTAATAATGTGTCTTTGACCTTCATAATGTATGTTTATATTGTACTTTGTTGTAAATAAAATACAGAAAATCTAAAACCCCAATCTTCTCACATCGTTTCTTACCTGACAGTCAGAGTCTCACTGATGGGCCATTAGGGGAGGGCCTTTTGTCTCTCAAGTGTGAATCACTAAATATTATCACTCCCTCACATATTCCCTTTCGATCCCAAACACGTCTTAGAAAATTTAAATAAGTACACTGTTTTTTGTGAACGATTGAACGAGATGATTTTCACATCATTTTGTAGAAAAAACTCTAGACTACCACATCCAGTTCTCAAAAGTCTTGTGAACAAATGTTCTGTATGTGTTTCTTAGTCTCATTTCAAATCGATTTTCACTAACCACACATAAACGTTGTTTTCTCAAAAACACAAACATGTACATTCATGTTGCTTGCATATTATTGTAGCCTAGTTTGTGCTGATTACAATGTAATCAGACTTTAGCCATTAATATGTTTTTAAGATACTGAAAAAAGCACACATCTCAGGGCATGTCAAAACTTCTTCAGTTTGTGTGTGAAAAAAACAAACAAACATTGAAATTACATTGAATGTTGATCTCTTTTGTCTAATGTACAATCAATCAATTATTTGGATATAATGACAAAAAAAAAATAGATAAATCAACAAATCTGTAAATCTGTTTTTTTCTTGTAAGTAAAGGACAAATCACCGGCCATTGGCAGGTGTGGCAAAAAAGTTTGTTTTATGCCCTGTACATATATATGAAGAGTTTGGTTCCAAAGCACACAGGACACAGGAAATCACCGCTGCTGAAGTGCTGTACCGCCAACACGAGAGCTCTGAAAGAGCGTGCTGAACTCAGTCTTCCTCTAGTAAACTGGAACAGAACGATATGCTACTGCTTGGCTCCGAAGCGAAAAGCTGGGTATGCATTGTACCTGCTGCCTAATTTTATTTGCGCTGCGATCAATGGCAGCTGGATGCAGTCATTGCATGCCAATGTGCATTGGCTCGTTTAGTTTACACTCGAAGTGGATTGGTCTCTCTAAGCAAGATCCCAATTAGTCTGTCATACCGACAAGATGTCGAGAGTGACCGACTGAAAGGGAACTAATGTTAGACCTATTTTTAAAAAAAACCCTGAAAAACACTATTTTGTTTGTATCTTTACTGTATTGTATTTATTTGTGCTGTTACTTCTAGTTAGACAGATTATTCTTATTTTCTTTATTTTTATTTGACAGTATAGTTTTTCCCTAAGAATAGCACATACCGAACCATACCAAAACCGTGACTCTAAAACAGTGATACTAACCGAACCGTGAGTAAGTTGAACCATTCCACTCCTAGTATATATGCATTTCATACAGTTGACTGATGACAAATATGAGGCAGGGGTACAACTCACTGTGTGATGGACCCTAGAGAACATAGTCAGAAAGTCCCTAGAATTCAAAATATGGGGCAAAAATGCCTTTTGAGTTTTTAGTCTCATATTTATGAGTATTGATGACTGCTAATGTGATACTGATCTTATACAACAGTTCGATAAATAAGAAGTTAATAGTGTCTTATTTTAGCCACAATGTTCTCTGTTTTGCTAAATTTTGCCAGTGAAAGTATAAAGACAAAGGCTTTGTGTGAGTATACATTACATAAATTAATAAAAGATCTTTTAAATCTTAAGTTGTAGTTTATTTTAATTGTTGTAATTTCAAACAGAGCTATTACATCACATTTCTGGTACTTGATTTCTGTGCCTTTGCTGCTGTCACAAGGACGGTCTCTGCGGCTCCCTCCATTCCCCGCCAGCGGGAGCCTTCACCGGAGTTCTAGTCACTACATTTCCCATAATCCCATGCCTGGGGCGCCACTTCCGGTTCCGGGTTACCCCCGGTGCACTTCCCGTTTGGCGGCCATTTCAGAGCGTCGCGTCGAACTGTTCCCCGCGAAGTTTTGTTAGTCATGCTATCAATCCTGAGCGTTTCTCTATCGGACTGCTTACTCGTTGCCAACCGGACTGTCTATCATTTGTGCGAACCGTTGCTGCCTGCCCTCCTTCGACCCTCGCTATTCCCTTGGATTATCCCCGCTGATCGCCGCTGGCCCCGACCTCTTGCCTGGACTCTGACCACCCCTTTCGGTTTGCCTACACCACACCAGTCCGCCGTTGTTGACCCAAGCCTGTCGTTATTGTCTGTGTGCAAAATAAAGTTGTTGCAAATGGATCCTACGTCTCCGGATTCTTCCATGACTGCGTCACAGCTGCAGATCTTTTGTGGTGGAGCAGGACCTGCAGTGAATGGTTATGGCATTTGTGGGGGAAAAAATGAAAACCTGATACAAAAATATAACGTAAGATCATTTAGTCACTTCTAATAGAGAGATCAAATGATATTGTGCTGTGACAGTTTTGTATTATATTTGTGCATCTTTGTATGATCTGAAATGTCTGCAGACTGGTGTGCACTGAGAAAGGAGAAATCCACAGCAGCATCCTGGAAGTGGTCTAGAGCCACGGATGACACCCTCCATCACTTCACTTGCCATTGTTCCCTCATCTGGGCCAAATGTTGCTATGGCCTCTTCATTATCATCAGTGAACTAGCAAGAGCATCTCGAAAAAGAATAAAAGAAGAAAAGAAAATTATGTGATTTTGGTCAAGTTTGTTCATTGGTCAATGGAGCCTGAGTTTCAGAACCTTCAAAAGCATCATCAAATAATGTCATGAAGCTTCTGATGTTGTACGAACAGAAACCAGCAGGACAGATTTAACCAAAATCACCTTGTGTGTTCAGATAAAAAAACAGACACAAAGGATTGGACAGTGTGAAGGCGAGTAAATAATGACTGAATTTATATATTTGGATGAACTAACCCTTTGAAGCCCCAAATAGAAATTGTATGAAATGTAAGCATTTATATAATAGTAGTACCTTGAAGAAATAAAGTTTAAGAAATGAGCAGCTTTTTGTGCGTTTGTGCCCAAGACATAAAAATGAATTTACAAAAATAACATTTACATTCATTTATTCATGTTTTCTGCTGTTGCCAGTAAATAAAATATAATTGTTTCATTAACTAATGCATTAATTCATGACTTGACTGAAAATGGAGATGTATTCGCCTTGGCTGAATTTATCTATTTTGTAGTCATGCATAACTAGGGCACATGACAAAAAATACAATTTTGTTTTACTAAAAAATTATAATTATTTGTTGGTCAGCATTTATCAGTATTATTGTCCATAAGTTTTGGGGTGGGCTAGCAATGCATTCTGAAATAATCTTAATTTCTAAGTTGTAACACATTTTTTGGGCGTAAAATCAACAGTCTTCTCCAAAGATGAGATCTTCCAGCAGCTGCCCGATGTCTCCTTTCTGCAGAAATTGCAAACATGAATGAAAACGTTATTTTATTTTTATTATTATTACTGCAGACCTTATAATTGCATACAAGCTTCAATTGATACGTCATTGTGTAATCATTCACACCTGTCCTCGTGTGATTAGTCTGTGTATATAAGTTTGGTTCTGTTCCCCATTGGTTTGTCGGTTATTGTAAGTCACTCTTTGTCTTTTCGTGTCATTTTGCGTGTGGATTCCCTACTGTTCCTGTTCGTTCCTGCTCCATTGTATGGATTATAAAAATAAACTGTGTTTCCTGATTTCCTCGTCCCTACTCCTCATTCCCCACACACGACGCCGTGACAATCATTAAGGATTAACCTGTGGGTCATATTAGTATTGTTAAAAATATAAAAACTTAAATCAACCCAAAATGTATTGGTTATATTACAATCACAATAAAAGGGCAGCTGTTTCTTTAGCAAGACCACAAAATGAGCAAATTTTATCAACGTAAAAATATTTACAAATAGATTAATTAAATCAGGCACTCATCTTTTAAGTTTTAAGTTGTTGTGCTTGTTTTAACGTCATAGGTCAGATGATAACGCCAACATGGCGGATCACATTTATACTCAACAAGATTTGGCTGTTGAGTACCTACTCTTTTGGCACTGGTTAAGTAGATACTTAGTAAAATTAAGTACCTAGTCATTGAGTATGCCATTTTGGACGCAGCCACAGTCATCTCAGTCACCACACTCACCGCCCACAATGCTCACCAGATCTCAATCACCTGATTTCTAATTGCCAGCACCTGTCACAGCTCATCATGCTCCCTTATATCCTTGCACTCTCCCCACAGTCGCATTGTCTGGTCTACAGTTTTACTTACCTGACTCTTTACTTGTGTTTACACACCTCAAAGATACTCCAACACTCTGTTCCCAGTGTTTCAATCAGCTCAACCGCTCCTTCACTCCTCCGGATCATCTTCAAGAGAAGGACACCAGTCACCATACAGCTAAGAACCCTGAACCATTTTGATTCCAGGATTACTCACCATTGGACTGTAGCAGTGATATCACTCCTGCCATTTTTCTCAATAAATCTGCTGTTTTGTATTATACATCATATATATATATATAATTTTTGCCACACCTGACAATGGCCAGTCATGTGATAAAACAAATTTGACAAAATTTACCAGCCAATTTTTTTTTTTTTGCCTTGAGGCGGGGCTTCTGTAACAGTAACTGCCCTATTGGCATGACAAGCAGCACATCACCAGGATCTTTGTCTGTTGGATATAAAAGAGGTGTCACTCACCTACATGATCTAGATGCAAACTTACATGATGGCGATGAAACAAGCAGATTCTACAGGGCCTTCAGCAGCGACACTGGGCGGCATGGAAACAGCAGATCGTAATGCAGGTACATGACTTCTTATTATCTATTAATCTATTAACAGCATTTTGAGAAAGATTATTATTTACCGGTTTAAAAAAAATAATATTTTGGGGATAGATGCGCAAACATTTGTATGTGTTTTACAGCTAAAATGTGAAATACTTACTATATATATATATATATATATATATATGATGGTCACAATCGTATGGATTCTCATGATTTGCAATACAGAGAATGAAGATAAAATGATAAAAAGATCTTTTGTGAATTCATTTACGGCTTTTGGTATATTATGTGGTTCTATTGTCAGTCACAGCATAGGACTATATTGGGCATTTTGTGTCTCATGACAAATAAAATAAATGGTACATGATAAATAACGGTCAAATGATTACAGAAATTATTCTGCCCACATAGAACAAGACTGTGCTCCATTAGACAGATAGCAAACATTTAGAGTCCCAAGGCATACTTTTCTTGGTAATTATCCTTTACTGTAAAACTGAAAATATAGGAAATGCAATATGTAAATAAACACTAGAAAACATAATTGCAGTAATGCTGTTTGATTACAGTCAAATGTTTGCTATTATTTACAACAATTCTCTTTAATAATTCTCGTTACATCAAAGTCAAATCATGTGTTACATTCAAAAATCCATAATAACTTCATTAAATGGTAAACTACTCGCAGTCAAATGTTTTCCAGGACTACACTGATTGCAATTTTGAGCTGTACTGTGCCATCATTCATTAACATCCGTGCATCTGCGCTGATTACAATGTAATGCATCTCGATTTCAAAATAAAAGTCCCAGAGGGATTTAATTCACAATATATAAGTTAAATAGTAAAATAATACACAAAAACTACAATTACAATTCTAAGGGCAGCATAGAAATATTTATGTTAAGGTGTTAAAATCTGCAGCAAACGTCACAGAGCGAAATGTCAGCATCAGATGACTAAGCTGCCTTAATGAAACTGAAAACATTAACTAATATGATAGTAGAATACAACAGATTTAAAACATTAATGCCATGATTTTAATATTCATTAATTGGAGTTTGTACACATTTGTACATCTATAAAGTTGTTCATGGGTCGAAGACGAAAAGGGTGTTTCAAGCATCAAAAAAACAAAAAGTGGTACAGCTTTTAATTTTGTTTTTTCCCCATACATTAGATCAGGGAGGGGTGGCGAACTCCGATCCTGTAGAGCCACAGCCCTGCAGAGTTCAGCTCCAACCCTAATAAAATCTCATCTGCCTGTAGCTTCCTAGTAACCCTTCAGACCTTGATTAGCTTGTTCAGGTGTGTTTAATTAGGGTTAAAGCAAAACTCTGCAGGGCTGCGGCTCTCCAGGACCATTAGAATGTGTCCTGTTTAAGTTTACATTTTTCTGAACAAAAAAGATTATTATCATGCGTTTTTACCATGTTTGACAGAAGACACACTAAAATGTCATTCAGAGTAACAATATTTATATACCAATCTTGTTGGACATATTTAAAACATGAATCATTTCTACTCCAAAGTGGTTGAATACATGGTATTCACACTTCCGATATGGGTTTCAGAAGAGGGTGTGGCAAAATGGCTTGGTAGCGCCACCTATAAAATTTCAGCGGAGTGCGCCTCGAGCTACATTTCACGTACATGTACGAAACTCAGTACACACATGTAACACACCAATACCTACAAAAAAGTCTCCTGGCACAACATCCGAAACCCAACAGGAAGTCTGTTATATTGAGTTTCCTGTAAAATTTATGTGCAATTTTCGCCATTTTCAGGTCTCATACTTTAA
This sequence comes from Labeo catla, assembly GCA_012976165.1. Classification (NCBI taxonomy): domain Eukaryota; kingdom Metazoa; phylum Chordata; class Actinopteri; order Cypriniformes; family Cyprinidae; genus Labeo; species Labeo catla. Next base: position 11,765 of record VONZ01001203.1, read on the forward strand.
CAAACTACTATATTAACTATATTTAAGTATACTATTTTTGAAAGGGGGGTGCTGAGCTGTTCTTGGGGGGCGTTTGGTCAAGACGAGTTTACACCAAAGATGTGTGAGCTAAAACTTGCAAAGAAAATGGTCTGCCACCTCCTAAAGCTGTCTCTACACTGGATTCATCAAAGCGCACATTCTATATCTATTTCTCAACTTGTCGTAGCGCAAGCGCGTGGAATCCCGCAGGCAGAAATAGAACGTGGCATCTGTTTACTGTAGCTTTTACTGTTATTACTGAAAGACTGATTATAATGGGATCTATGGGCTTTAACACGTGTCGCGCTGTTCGCGGCCAGTGTAGTAGTGTTAGTGTTAGCTGCTAGTTTACACCAATACTCCTGCTTCTAGACTAGATGGTGTATCATTTCCTTAGCAACGACTTCAGTGTTTGCTTGACTTTCTGTAGCGCAGCTGCTGCGTCAAGCATTTAGACACGATAAAGCAAGAGACATTTTTTTCTTGTTTGGGAAAATTAATATTAAAGCTTTTTGTTTGCTTATTTATATCCATGTGGCTTTTTTGCTCATTTTTTTTGGTTCTAATGATAATGATATTTCAAATGATAAATCAAAAATGTAATGAATGTCATGTGGCATTAAATGATATTTTTTACAAAAAAATAAATAATTAAAATTATGTATGGGCTGTTTTTTGGGGTTAAAATACATGCTTTCAAAAGGGGCCTATTTATTATAAATACAATATAGCCTATAATATACACTACCATTAAAAAAGGTCAGTATGATTTGTTAATGGGTTCATAAAGTTGCATTTGTTTGTTTAAAAAAAAAGCAGCCTACAGTAAAAACAGTAAATCTACCATTTCTTTTTGAATATATTTTAAAATGTGTTTTCTTCTTATGCTAAGCTATATTACTACATCTTTCAGTGTCACATGATCTTTCAGAAATTACGCTGATTGTTGCTTAAGAAACATTTATTTTTATTATAACTGGCACAACTTGCAATAACTGGCAGTACTTTTGTCAAATAAATAAACGTTAAATAGAATGAACAAATGACAGATTTTTATTATTTTACAAAATGTCCCAACTTTCCTAGAATTGGGGTTGTACTTAGTTTTTTTAAGTAAACTTTGAAATATTCTCACAAAATCTATGAAATATAGTAAAGTTGGGTTCCCCTTCAGGAACTCGAGCCGCGTCGACGAACGCTATGGGAACGCCTTCAGCGTGACTGCGCTCTGAATCATGTGTGTAATCAAACCAATGGAAGAGCGAGACGTCATAGGCGGGTGACGTCACTGACCAGGAAGCATAAAAGCACATGCGCCAGAACGAGCGTCAGCTTCTGTCTTTCAGCAGTGCTCTGTGTGTTTGTCTTGTTGTGCTTTTTTGGTTGCTAGTTTGCACCACTTTTATTTCAAGCACAATGTCTGAAACTAGTAAGAAAGCTAAGGAAAAGTCTAAGCAGTCAAGCAAGCCATGTTTTAGAGTGTGTTCCTCCCTGCTCTCACTACATCACAAGCGGGGATACACATGCTCTATGCGTGGCTTGCTTGGGAGCGGAGCACGCAGCGTCGGCTCTCGAGGGGGCCGACTGCCCGCACTGAACTGCCAGGGAGGCCTGCGTTCGCGCCCCTTGTACAAGTTGGCGCACCAGATCCTTGTGTGGTCCCAGGACAAACTCCTCTCGCTGAGAGCAGTTTATGTACCTGGGCATCTCAACTTGGGAGCAGACATCCTGTCGAGGCAGGGGCCGAGGCCCGGGGAATGGATGCTTCACCCCGAGGTGGTGAAGCAGATATGGAGAGTGTTTGGTCCAGCCAGGTGGATCTTTTTGCCATGAGGGAGAACACGCAATGTCCCCTCTGGTACTCTCTAGTTCATCCAGCTCCCCTGGGGCTGGATGCCATGGTACAGACGTGGCCGAGGCTTCGTCTGTATGCCTTTCCCCCAAATGCTCTGCTCCCGGGAGTTCTAGAGAGAGTGCGCCGGGACGGGGTGTCCCTCCTTCTAGTAGCCCCGTTCTGGCCTGGCCGAGTATGGTTCTCGGACCTGATTTCTCTCCTCGATGGCTCTCCCTGGGAGATTCCCATCAGGAGAGATCTCCTCTCACAGGCAGGGGGTTCCATTCTTCACCCCTGGCTGGAGCTGTGGAAGCTTTGGGTGTGGCCTCTGAGGGGGCGCACCTCTTAGCCTCCAGTCTCTCAACCGAGGTTGTTGAGACCATCCTCCAATCTAGAGCTCCCTCTACGAGGAAACTGTACGCCTTGAAGTGGAAGCTTTTCACTTCATTTTACTTTAATAAAAGTAAAAAGTAGTTGGAAAAATAAATAGTTAAGTACCAAAACCAGAAAAATCTACTTAAGTGCAGTAACAAAGTATTTGTACTTAGTTACTTCCCATCTCTGTCTATGGGATGTTGCCTTTCTAACTAAACTGGGATGTACAGCAGTGGATGCGTTTGTGACTCATTATTACAATGAATCTGGTACAGATTCATTGCATTTTTATTATGTTACAGTTTTGATGTGTACACAAATTTAGCACAAAATTAGCAAATAAATTCCTTATAAGGTTTCCACTGAAAAACAACCATTTTTCATTGATCTGTGAGGCTTAGACCTTTAGATTTTCAAGATTAATTATTTCCCTTTTCATTTAATCTATTCGTAAACATTGACACGTGCAAGCAAAGAGTGTTCAGTGTGCTGGCGTCCTGGTGCGGGTTAACAGGTTAATAAAAATGTAACTGGTTAGGCTCATAATATAATAATATCAATTATACAGTTCATAGATATAAATTGATTGATGAATTGTATCGTAATTGCATCACAGAATGTTTTGAAGCATCGGCAAATATTGAAACGCTGGCTACAAAAATCATTATCATATCGAATTGTGATGAACCATCAAATTTACACCCCTAATATGTCGTACAGTGAGCGTTGTTCAGAGATGCCCATTTTGTCATGGTCTTGAGACCAAAGATAGCCTGTGATAATTTTCTGGGAGTGTTAGATATCTAACATGATTGTATGACCTGTGCTGACAAGCCAATAAAACTGCAGCATGATATGGTGTTTGATCAATGCAACATGGATCAAAAAACATAAAACTACTGACCTCAAGATCTTCACACCTCACTCTTTTACAACTTCCTCTTCTTTTCAGTACATATAAAAAAAAAAACTTACTGACAAAGTGCAATTCATTGTGCTCTATTTGTTTTCCAAAGCACATGCTGATATTTTATTCTTCTATAACAACTTGCATTGTAGCTATGAGTCAATAGGTCTTGTCATCATACAATCTATACACATATCCAACCCAAGTTTATTAGACCCATATCGCACAGTGTAATTCGTAATGATCTTATAGGATCACTAAAATCCCACATTCTGTAACAGGCTTTAGAGCAGGGGTGTCCAAACTTGGTCCTAGAGGGCCGGTGTCCTGCAGAGTTTAGCTCCAACTTGCCTCAACACACTTGCCTGGAAGTTTCTAGTATGTCTAGTAAGACCTTGATTAGCTGGTCCAAGTGTGTCTAATTGGGGTTGTAGACAAGCTCAGTGTTTCTGATAATGGTCATTTACTAAAAGAATAGAAGCTCCTAGCAAAGTTTGATGTCACTTGGCTAAAATCAAAGATGGAAGTACGCACACATTTGCACTACTTGCAGGGCCTGCATTTTGGTGGTTCATAGCAAATTGGATTTATTGTAGCCTGTGTCAAATAGCTTGTCAAATACAGATATTGTTTTTTTTTTTGAAAGGTCAACCGACTGCAGAGCCAGCTGAATCCAGTGGAGAACAACCAGAGGAAAATATCATACGTGCTGAGCAGCTAATGTTGAGGAAAAGTGCATTTAGGAAAATATCAGGTATGCTCAGTGATGCTAAATCAGAAAAATAAAAAAACAAGTTTGTACTGTTCGTACTTAATATAATTTTTTTTTTCTGGAGTCTCGGTGGGAAAATGAAATGGAAACCCCCCCCCAAAAAATATGAAAGCTTAAATTCTGAAAAAAGTTGAAAAGTTAGCTTAGCTGCTTTTTAGTTTTCATTATAAAAACTACAGAATTATAGTTTTTTTTTCTGTACCTCTTACACCACGGTCTGTCTGAATTTGGATTCTGATTTGCTGGAAGGTGTCCAACAAAACCGTGTAATGCACAGGTAGTTCCAGTCAGTTTATTCACAGTTCCATATCAATGCGCTGGTTTCATTCAAACACACATACACACACACACAGATGAGAGATTGCGAATGAAATGAATTCTTGTTAAAACTACAATTAATTCAGTAAAGTGAGTGATTTAATTTCTTGGATTAGCATTAAGGACACCGACAGTAGCTAGTAAATTAGGCATGGTGACTTCAAGAGACAATACATCCAAAATAATGGTACACATCTGAAATAAGATGCTACACAAACTGACAGTTTACTTGAGAATACTCACTAAGACAGGCATATCTACTTAATTGTGTATGTATTTGTCAGTTCAAGAGCAAGAAGAAACTCAATTCTGTTTAACCTTTTCACTCTCACCTGTCCCTTCAGTGAGACGCCTAAGTTTTCTTCACTATATTACAAATAATCCTAATCTAATCATGACAAACTATATATATGGTTGAAAATGTCTAAGACTCCTAAATAGATATTTTACTGCTGCTTTTTTGTTACAAATTTTGTAGGAACAGCAAAAGATTAATTTATGATAAGAGTGCACCTCATAAATCTGCATCAAAACAGGAGTTCTGACCTTTTTCTGTGTGAGCACCGAACACGTGTGAGTACTCAGTTGAGTTTCAACTGACAGAACGTTATGTTGATATTAAATTAATTGAAATCTGAATATAATATTCAAAAATCTAAATATTGATTAAAATTAGCTCTAAAGGAATTATAACACATCCAACAACAAATAGGAACACAAAATTAAATATAATGTAACCACATTGTAAAACCTTTTCTGTCTATATTTTTTTTTTCTAACTATTTATCTATTTATGTTCAACCAAGAAATGGACAGAAATATCTGACTAGAAGATTAACATGTTTTTAAATAGAACTAGAAAACAAAACAGGAACTGTCACAATCATATCTGTTTACATTTTGTGAGCAATTTTATAATTTACAAACCTATGTCATCCTTTACATTGAAGGAGTCCTCCTTTGAAGTGTGGGCACAATCACCAGTGTCATGTTGCATCAAGCAAAACTATTTGTCATTTAAAGAAATAGTATCTCTTCAGTGAAAGACCATTATTATCCTCTGAAAGTGTAAACCCATTGAGGTAAAATCAAGCCTAAACAGTCCACTTTACTCGCATTCATCCTATATGAATTATAGAATAGTATATAGAACTTTATATATACTATAGTTTCATAAGGTAGGCTGAATACATGAACATTACAGAATACAAATTATGATTATTGTTCAGCAGTGTATTTAATTTCTTGGCCAATAAAAGCGAAAGATTAGGGAAAAAAAACTTTCAGACAAAGTAAAAAAAAAAAAAAAAATCTTCAAATAAAAGATATATCTCAAATAAATGCTAGAATTCATTTAGATAAATGCAGGCCTAGGTACTTAGTGAAAGTAACACTTAGAAAAAGAGATCACATTACACACACATTCAGAAGCACATAAACTTGCTGTCAGTGTTGCCTTGTGACTTCCATTAATAAAATAGCCTGCCTGCCTTTGCTACCGAATCATTATACGTTACATTATACTTTCGGCAATGAGGGCGCTTTGAAATTCACAGGAGTGGCACTCATTCAGAAGCAGGGAATTCACATACGCTCCACATATCTCTCTCTTAATTATGTATTCATATAAATGCTTTAATTTGTTCAAATACATATAGTCTTATTGCCCTACTTCATCTCTGTCTGTGTCAGAATTAAAGCAGGCTGAATCTACAGACCTATAATAACCGGTCATTGATGAAAATAATGGATATTTTTCCTGTATGGTCAAATATTGCACTACAAACATCAATAACAGCTTTAAATTGTCTTAAATTTGGTAAAAGACCATGGTATAAGTGGGATAATCCATGACTTGCTGTGCATTAAATGATTTTAATGCCCTCTACTTCATGTTGTTGTAACAGAGCAAACAAGATGTGAAGCAGACGGATTCATATGCAAGCTTTTATTCATAAAGAGATAAATGATCATAAACAGGCAAGTTCGATACCAGCAAACAGGGCAAGACACAAAAGCAGTCCAGAGACAGGCAAGGTCAATTGGCGGGAAAGCCAAGGGGCGAGGCAAACGGGAAATCCGAACAGAGAGCACTCTAAAAAAACGCTGGGTTAAAATAACCCAAATTGGGTTATTTTGGTAACCCAACGCTGGGTCAAATATGGACAAACCCAGCGTTGGGTTATTTTAACCCAACTTGTTGGATTAAATCTTTGACCCAACACTTTGGGTTGTTTTATTTACCTAGACTATTGACAAAAAAAATACTATGTTGCTGGTTGAAAACAAACCTGAAATATTTAATAATAAAGAAAATAAACAATAATCAAAGAGAATTACAACAAAAAAAGAGACAAAATGAATTTATAAAAGGCTATTTTAATGCAAAATAAAAAATACAATTTGCATTAATAAATGTTAAAATATACATGTGCACTCAAAAAAATATTTCAGCCCTTAACTTAATTTAATTACGTACAAAATTTCCATGCATTTAGATTACATAGTTTTAACTTAAACAAATCAATTAAACTTAATGTGATTCAAATGCATCAGTCTTACGTAAATGAAACAGGTAAAGTTGATGTAATATTTCCCAGAGTTAAACAAACCCTGCTCAGTGTTCATGTGTTTCCACACTACAGAGTGTTCAAGTAGCATTGACACAGTGTTGGAGTTAAGGAGATCATTATGTCATGATTGACCAATAATGATCAACACCTGCTGTTTACAAGCAGAATCACAGAAGGAAAGAGAAACACAAGAATCAGACACAGCCAAAGAGAAAATGAACTTAAATAAATAAAGACATTAAATCTCTGATTAAACAACTCCACAAACAACATTACAGTTTGACTTGATTTCTGTCATATATCCACAAATATTATTTCAGAACATCTAAACAGAGGTTTAGATGTTTTATTTTTTTTTAAAGTTTCAATTGACCTCACCATCATGGCGAACAGGGTTTACTTTAGTTGGGCTCTTGACCCTTGACTTTCTTAATATAGTTTTTTTTTGTTCTTTGGTTGCTGTAATTGTGTTCGTAGAGCACATTGGTATAGCACAAAAAAAAGGGGTCCTTATTAAGTGTTCTTGGTTAATTATTATTGATGTTGTAACAGTCATCCAATGGCCTGATATGCTGATATCATTCAGTGGTTTACCTGTAAGTTTCATGATATTTGCAGTAGTTCTATGAACTGTAACTATTATTACTTTAAGATCTCCAGTATTTCTTAGACACACACAGACATCAAGAATCAGCATATGAATCTCAACAATGGTGACATTCAACAGCTGCATGCTGGGAGTCATGGGTGAGATTTGTACTCTGCTGCTACCCAGCATGCAGCTGTTGAATGTCACCATTGTTGAGATTCATATGCTGATTCTTGATGTCTGTGTGTGTCAAACTGATGCCGGAGATTTCAAGGTTTAGTGCATATGATGAACATCCATAATAGTTCATACACCTGTTATAAACTATGAAAATAATAGACTAACCACTGCATGAGATCAGTGCGTCATGCCACTGGATGATAATGAATTAACAAACAATAAAAATTAACCAAAAACACGTAATCAGACTTCTTTTTGGCTTTTTTATTTTGCTGTAATAAATGTGTTTCATACACATAATTACAACAGCCAAAAAAGTTTAAATAAAAAATGAACACTGAGCAGGGTTTGTGTAACACTGGGAACTATTACACCAACTTTACCTGTTTCATTTACGTAAGACTGATGCATTTGAATCACGTTAAGTTTAACTGATTTGTTTAAATTAAAACTATGTAATCCAAATGCATGCAACTTTTGTACGTAATTGAATTAAGTTAAGGGCTGAAATATTTTTTTGAGTGTGAGGTGATTCAAAATGGCCACGAAGGTAGCGCTTGGCTCGTCGAGTAGGGGGAGTGGCTTACTCTCTTAACTGTCACTTGATTGGATAAAATCAGTAACCCAATGTTGGGTTACACAAAAACAACACAACACTGAGCAAAACAACCCAACTAAATGACCCAACAGGCTTAACCCAGCAGTTGGGTTAAAAAAACAACCCAACATTTTTTAGAGTGAGTCAATAGTTCAAACAAGGGGCGAAAAGAGTCCAAAAAGGCAAGACTAAGGGTTAATCCACGACAGGCAATAAATCCAGGACAGGCTGCTGGAAGACAAGATGAGATAACAGGCAAGGATCAGGACTAGGATAACCAGACTAGAAACATTACTAAGCTAGACTCAGAAAACTCTAAATGGCTCCGTAATGTAGCTAACACTTGGAAAGTGCTAAACGCTAGACAATACTCTGCGCTGAATGATACTTGGGACCTTGTATTTATACTGTGTGTGATTGGCTGCAGCTGTATGCATAATGGGTGAAGTGGAGAATGGGAAATGTAGTCCAGGGTGTAGTGCAACAGTCTGTGTAGTGTGAGAGTCAATACGATGCGCAGGCGACCTCTGTTGGCGGGCAGACCGAAGACTATGGACAGGATTCATGACAGTCGTGTCTTCGTCATACAATAAAATGGTTTAATGCACAGCCAACCATGAACCTTATTTATTGATTTTTGTTATCAAAATTCTATTTCATCAGTTTCAAGGGAACACAAAACATTTGGATGGTTTAAACACCATATACAGATGGTATGGAGCAGGTGAAAATTTCTTTCGTAACAGCTAACATTTAAAAAATATGAACTACTTCATGAATCTGAAAATGTATGTCAGAGCAGCTATAAGAACAATTTACACAAAAATTAGTTCAGCTCATTTTTCATGAATAAGGCCCAGTGTATATGACTTTGATCCTTGTCACCATACAGAACCACATAGGTTAAAAATGTGGGTGTTTTGCCTTACAACAGCCTTAAATTTGAGAAGCACATACTGTAAGTGCTGTGGTTAATTTTTTTTTTTTCGTCCTTGCCATTCCTGTCCTTAAAGAAGATGTGAAAACGCATGCCTTTGTCCATTCAGAATCAGGCACCACAGCATCTACACACATAGACAAGAAAACTGCTGGGCTGCGTTCTCCGAAACTACCTTAACGCTACGTCGTTCTTAAGTTGTACCTTAAGAAGTACCTTATCGTTAATGCGTGTTTTCTGAAACCTTTTTAGTTAAGGATACCTTCTGTAAGTCATACGTTCGTAAGGTTGGTCTGGAGCGCTCTTAGCTATACCTTATCGCTGCTGACGGTTCATACTGCTAGTGGCCACCACTACGCAAAAAGCTTTTTTACATCGCAGTTTAATTACACATAGAAAATTTTATATGAACATTTAATATAAAATCTGATTTAGTATTAAAATTACATTTTTACTTTACTTTAAAATTTTACACATAAAATGCTTAAGTTGTTATAGCCTACACCCAGTGTATGGAAGTGTTTTCATTAATAAAGTTTCCATACACTAATGGTTGTTAGCTTTTTTTAATTACTATCCTAAGGCACATCAGCTGGCGAACCATTTGACAGAAAAGGCTTAGGAGTCTATATAAAGAAAGATGAGTTTACACAAACTTTATCGCTTTGGCAGCGCTGGCAAAATCGTGCCATTTTTTACGGATCACGTCCCACTGTCTCAATGGGCAGGAACCAGACGCTGCCAATTTCATGGCTATGCTTTCCCAGATTTCTTGTTTTATTTATTTATTTATTTATTTTTTTTATTTCTTTATTTTTTGTTGGAGACCGTTGTGTGGAAACTAGCGAATAATACACCTTTGTGGTGTTCCACCTCATCCAGCAGTATAGACATTTCGGAAGCAGTGAGGCTGGGCGATCTCTTTTTGCAGACTTTTTTTCCCGACATAGTGAATGTCGGTATGTCTCTCATGTTTGCGCTTTGATTGAGGAAATCATCCAATTACACAAATGAGCCATTTACGCCAATAATGTGATACGGCTGGTGGATAATCAGCATACGTTGTGGAGAACATTAACACACTTATGGTCGTGAGGGTTTGGGATTGCACACTTGCTAAATTATAAACACATACTCATATTTATTTCTGCATGTACATATTTCAATGAGCCCCGATAAATGCAGTTTGTACTATTTCTAAAATGCTACTTTATAAAGAACATTGTTTTCTCAATACTTTACCTATACCGCTGTGAAGGAAAGAGCGCACAATCGATCATCGAGGCATCGATATCAACCTATTCAGCACCTCCACCATGGACAGCACCTGCTAAGGTCAAACTTAAGAAGGTTTACCTTAAGCAACATCCTAAGGTATAGTTCGGAGAACACACGTAGGAAATGTGTACCTGTAGTTAAGGTGTACCTTTTGAGTCTTCGTAGCGCGCTAAGAGACAACGTTATCGGAGAACGCAGCCCTGAACAGTTAATATTCCTTGATCTGTTGTTTTATGAGTTCTTGTATTCTTTGCTGCTTGTTATTTATTGTTTACTATTTTATGTTTTTATTGCCGTGTTCTTTTATATACTTTGTGCAGCATTTTGGTCAGCATCAGTTGTTTTTAAATGTGCTACAAATATAAACCTTGTATATGTATACTTTGTCTTTCAAGCACCCAAAAAGCTGACCTACAAGGTGTTTATATATACTGGTGTTGAGGTAATAAAGAACTGTTTCCTGACGCTGGTTAACTCAAAAAATGTGAGCAGTAACAAAACCCCAGTGAAACAAAGTAGAAAGGTAAGACCTTAATTATTTTAACACAATATATAAATATGTGACCCATGCTGTCAAAATGAGTGTGAATGCATATGGTCTGTTTTTAAGCTATAGGCCAAAGAAGTAAAAAATGTCAGGTTTAGTCAAATTTGAAGTTTTTGCAAAAATTTGTTCATTACGTCCTTGTCTACTGATCCCAAATGCTCCAAATAGTAAATAAACATCTAAAATTACACAGCAAAAAGCCCAGAGATAAATGAACTCTCCCGGGAGTTTATTTGAGTCCACACTCGATGGGTTAAAAGTAACACTGAAGAGTGACACTGAATGAGATAATTAGTCATTATTTAAGTGATGATTGATCATTATTGAAGACACCTGATATTAACAAGCAGAATCATGAAAGGAGAAAATCACATTTTTTAAGCAACCATTATAGTGGTCAGTGTTTGCATTAGTTGGGCTCTTGACACTTATATTTTTAAAGGGGTCATCGGATGCTAAGTTAACTTTTTCATGCTGTTTGAACATTAATGTGTGTTGGCAGTGTATGTACAAATCTACCCTATAATGATAAAAATCCATGCAGCAGTTTTTAATTAATCTGTAAAAATAATATCCCCTTTTTCAAATCGAGCCATTCTCAGATGCCTGTCGTTGTTGCGTCACACCCACAGAGGACACTCCCACGATAGTTGATTGACATGAGCGATTTACCTTAAATCTGCCGTCACAGTCCGCCCTCTTTGTTTCGATGCTGGAGCAGGGATGTAAGTTAGACAAGAATATCACAGATTGAGTGATTGAGGTGTTGTGTTGCTGGATGTAATAATGAACATAGTGGTCATCATTTACTCTCGACATCTGATCCGCTGAAGATGCAGTAGATTACGTTTGTTTGTGAAGGGAATGCACCTCCCGATCTACATAAATGTCTATGTTCGCGCAAATCATTCATGATCCAGCTTCACCTACAGCAAAAGTGAGTATAAGGGTTATTTTATGAATCTTTGCGATCGCCTTTCCTTATAACGTGGTAGTTAGGAAGTTCAGCAGCTAAACGCGGCTACATGCGGCTAATGTAAACAGTAGCATCTTTCCACAGAGAGTAGAGAGGGGCAGAGCAAGCAGAGCTCATTTGCATTTAAAGGAACAACCCCTTAGAATGAGATGATTTTTGCAGAGCTCATTTTGACAAGGTAAAAATAGTGTTTTTTTACAAAACCATTGAGAATTTTTAATCAAAGTATATTAGAGACTTTTTAATAAGACCCTAAAGAATCATATCAACTTGTGGAAAATGGGCATCCGATGACCCCTTTAACATTAGATTTTGTTTGACAGCGGTAACTGAGTCAAACCAGCCAGACAAACCAAGAGCCCAAGTCACCATGTGGTGATGATTATGTTTTAACATAACATAGTCATTGAACTCATTTAGAGTTCAGTATCTGAGTTATGTTTCCTTTAATGATTATCTTGAAAGTTTTATGTATATATATACATATATATTGGAAAGACGTCCTACAAGCTGTTGTGATCCAGAAAATCATCTGAGAAGTATTTTGTTCAGGCACACACAGACATCAAGAAGCAGTGTATGAATCTCAACAACGGTGACAAACGGCATATTCAGATAAACAGATCAACTCCTAACATCACAAAACAAGCTACAAAAAAGTCATAAAAACAGCAAAAACAAAAGAAAATAGTAAGAATAAAAGAAATTACAAAGACAGTTCAGCTCATAATTTATTCATGCCGCAATGCATGATGGGAGCCAAGAATGAGTTCTGATTGGTTACAACATGCTTTTTTGATGGTCACTGTTGTTGTGATTCTCATGCTGATTCTTCATGTCTGTGTGTTTTATTTAAAGTTTTTTTTTTTTTATATATATATTTTTAGTTAATAATTATTATTATTATTAAATAAAAGTTTCTTAAGCAAAATACATTTTAAAAACATCTGTCTGATTACAGATTACAGAAACAAAATCTAATGTTACAAATGTAAGTGTCAAGAGCCCAACTAAAGCAAACATTGACCACTATAATGATTGCTTAAAAATTGTGATTTTCTCCTTTGTGATTCTGCTTGTTAACATCAGGTGTCTTCAATAATGATCAATCATCACTTAATTAATCACTAATTATCTCATTAACTTTAACTCTGCTTCAGTGTTACTTTTAACACTCTTGAGTGTGGACTTAAATATACTTCCAGGAGAGTTAATTTAACTCTGGGCTTTTTGCTGTGTATCATTATTTAATATTTTTTCATAGGAGTTCCTTCCTAAATCTTCATTTGCTGCATAATCCATGAGAGTATAATAAAGTATAATAAAATATATCAAGTATATATCAACCGTCTATTTAAATGTTAGGAAACAAAATTCACTGAGTAAAATATTTCATAAAACTAAATTAATGAGAGCATGCACGGTATACTCTGCTACACAGCAAAAAATGTGAAATTAACTCTCCTGGGAGTACATGTGAGACCAAACTCAAGAGTGTGAAAGTGTTAAAATCAGTTAAATTAACACTGAAGCAGAGTTAATGTTAATGAGATCATTAAGTGATTAAATGAGTGATGATTGACCATTATTGAAGACACCTGATGTTAACAAGCAGAATCACCAAAGACGAAAATCACAACTTTTATGTCACCATTATAGTGGTCAACGTTTGCTTTAATTGGGCTCTTGGCCCTCACATTTTTAAAGCTGGGTTTTTGCTTGGCTGTTATAATTGAGTTATAACACACAGACAAGCAAATATGGGAAAATAAAATAAAAAAAAATCTCATTTAAAGCCTGATGGTCAGTATTGTTGATTATAGCAGTCCTGTGATTGTTCTGCATAAGATGTCCAACATTTTCAATACAATCTGAAGCATTTATTATTCATTATGTTTATAGATATAAATATATGTACTGTTTTATTTAGACACAAACATCAAGAATCAACCTGTGAATCTCAACAATGGTGACAATCAAAAAAGCATGTTGCAGTACATTCTGGGTGCCACCAATCAAAATTCATCCATGGCTCCCATGATACATTGTGGCATGAATAAATTATGAAAATAATTCTTGGATCATGTGTCAGTTAATGTGTGGTTATGAGTACATCACATAAGAAAGACTGGTGGGTTCTCTAACTTGTAGAACCTCTTACTGTATTATCAGCACAAGGAAGACACTATATATATATATATATATATATATATATATATATATATCCATTTTATTAACAAAAGAGTAATCAACAACTATTAAATGAACACCATTAATGAAAAAGGAATAAAGTGCATAAGATGCATAAAAAGCAAGTGATAATGTTGGGAGTTGCTATGTCAGAGCTATGTTATCTGATAAGATAAACTGTTGCTACTCTGAAACAAATAAGGTAAAGAACCTTACTAGGCATCAAACAAATACGTATAAGATTTGTTATCAACTGCATATAATATCTAATGTAAATTAGAAAATCATATAATGATAATATACAACAATGCCAAGATCTCTGGAAGAGGTTTGGAAATGATATTTACGTTCGCTGTGGTTGAATGAGCAGTCCGGTGACAGTGACTTCTTCCACTGGTTGCGCTGGTGACAGAACAGTGGGCCTTGAAGATGAAGTGCTGTAGGATGCTGATCTCCTGGAGCATCAAGGGTCCTAAGATCTGGAACACGCAGATGTGGCCCTGGAGTAGGTGCTGAAGGTCCTTAGCTTGAAACATGCAAGCAAAAGTACCTGAAGTGAAGGTTTGCTCGCTGGAGCTTAACCTTGTTGTAATGTCTGTGTGTCTTCTGCCTCTCTGGGCTAGAGACTCAGACTTAGTCAATCCGCAGTGTCTCCCAAGGATGGAGACTCAAGACACTGCATCTGTTGTTGTCTCGCTGGACAAAGACTCTGAACGTAGATTATCTCTTTCCTTGCAGGCTGGAGGGTCAGAACGTGGTCGTATCTGTTGCTGCCTCAAAAGCTGGGAACTTGGACTTGGTATCTGTTGTTGTCTCACTTTTGCAGACTGGAGACTCAGAACAGAGGTGTTTCTGCTATTGTCTCACCCTGACGGGCAGACGCAGAACGTTGATTTGTTAGTGTCTCTTGGACATGCCGGAGACTCAGAACGGGGTGTTTCTGTTACAGTCCCTTCCCTCGTGGGTAGCAGACTCAGAACGAAGGTTGATCTGTTGCTGCCTTCCCTGTAACAGGCCGCAGACTCTGACATTGTTGTTCTGTTACAGTCCTTTCCTTAATGGCCGGCAGACTCAAAACGAAGGTTCTTTGACAGACTGCAGACTCAGAACTTTGTGTATCTGTTAACGTCCCCTGGACATGCCGGAGACTCGGAACAAGGCGTGTCTTTTGAAAGGGTACCTTTATCCCTTTCCGATGAGGAGGAGATTGCAATTCAGTGCTTCTCCATTTCCATGCTGTGATTGGCTGGTTCCATCAGAGTTTAACTTTCAGGTTCCAACCAGAATGCATTTGGCAATGTTACGAACACATTAAGTCCAAACATGATGGGAAAAGATTGAACTGTCATGCATGCATTAATTTGTCCATTAACAGCTGAGTTTGTGTAAGATGTTGCACTACATGTTGCTGTCACAAGGAATACTTATTTCTCTGAATAAGTATAAGATGTGTGTGTTGTAGTGTGCATCAGTTTTAAGGTTTGAAAAAAACATAGTTATGAATGGATTTGGATGGATCTCCATGATCTCTCTTAGTTTCACCCACTGCTACTGCATCTGGAGGCCCTAAGGAATTTTTATGGTCGGTCACAGGCCAAACCCTTAGGAATCAGTCTATAGGTGGGTGAAGGGCACAAACTGCATTTTGACCAATAGGAAGTTCTGTCCTTCCTGGGCTTTGTACCAAAGGTGGTCATCTGGTGCTCTAAGAGATGTCTGGCTGTTGTCCTGGCATCTTTATCTGATGGCGTTGGACAGTTTGCTTATGTTAGTTCACCAAGATCCAATCAAAATGTAGCAAACCTCTGTCCGCTTGTGGTCAGGGAGGGGCCCCCTTGCCATAAACTGGGCCCTGGAATGTGCTGTCTGCTACAATGTTTGTGTGTACCTCAAAAAACAACACTTTTATTTTATTTTATTTTATTTTAAATTATCCAAAAAACTTTCAAGAAATTCTTTTAATTAGTGAATACTTCAGAATCACAGGGCTGTTATTATCAACAAGGAAAGTTGAGTTCTTTTAGGTTTAGGCTCTAATTGAGTTCAGTGTTGTAGGTGAAATGATCACTTTTTGAACTTTTTCCTTGAGCCAAAGTAAAGTAAAGCAAAGTAAAACACTGACCACTATAATGGTGACACAAAAGTTGTGATTTTCATCTTTGGTAATTCTGCTTGTTAACCGGTGTCTTCAATAATGGTTAATCATCACTTAAAGTCATTCTATTATGCCTTTTCAAATATGACCTTTCATGCAGTGTGTCGTGTAGCTGTATGTGAACATAAACTTTCTGCAATGTTGTGAAGCCATCAGTGCACGATAAATAAAGTTATTGTCTATCAAAAAAAGGATTTGGCTCACAATTGCCTGAATGAGTCAGGAATTTGAATCTTTTTCTTTTTTGGCTATACGTCATAAAGTAACATAATTATTTGCATAATGTCCGCCCACGTTCTACATCACGAACAACTTGCCCGCTCACAAACAATGAAATTTCCATGTGGTTTACGTCATGTCGAGAAGACGCTGTATCCTACGTAAATTTGTTTTATATTCACTTCCAAAAGATGAATCTACAAAGATTGTATTTTCTAACGATCATTCAAAATACATAGTTGTGTATGTTATGTTGTGTAACAACCTTCCACGTCTTGCTAACCGGCTAAATCACGCTTCTGTAGTTCTGTTGTTCAGCTGTAAGCCCACTGTAGTCTAAAAATTTGTGATTGATGCAGCTTGACTTTGTCTGTTTCATTAGTTGCAGTAATGATAAAGGATGGTGCACAAAGTGGCTTTGGCACTGAATGCGAAAAGGGCTATGCTATGAAACACATTCATTTGAATTGCTTTTGCCACGCAAGGACGACTTGTTTCTGCATCGACTAAAACAAGCACGCAGCGGAGCGCATCACTGGTGCGCAAGACACGCACGCCGTGCTCAAAGTTTAAATGAGTTGAACTTTTGCCGCTGCACTCTGAAGGGCTGCACTGAACCCAAGCTGCCTTAATGCATTATACAGTGTTGAAGTTTCCAACATAGAGATGTGCCCGGTTCACTTACATAAGCAAATTGCAAGCACTTTACACGGTAGTCCGTGTTAACTTGTCGATCAGCCACTTCAGTTGTTTCATCGTCAGACTCCGGCTCGAATTGGTAAGGTAAAATCAATGCCATCTGACCAATCACAGCAGTGAGGGCTCACGGAAAGGAGGGGTTTAGAGAGACTGATTCTTCGAGTCGTTTACAAATCATTTAGAAATTAGATAAAAATAAATCTATTTTTGGAGAAAACTAAAGTGTTTTTAGGAGTCTCATAAAACAATATTAGCAACCTTTAAAATGGCATAATAGGAGGACTTTAATCGCTTAATGATTTGATTAATGCTGCTTCAGTGTTAATTTAACACTCTGATTTTAACACTTTCACACTCTTGAGTGTGGTCTCACATGTACTCCCAGGAGAGTTAATTTCACACTGTTTTTTGCTGTGTAGAACAATCTGATGGGTAGGATGAAATATTAGGACAACGTCCGAGAGCTGGCCTTATACAGATAGTAAGCACCACAGAATTAAGAAAACTTCATCAGTTTAACAACAAATGTACTCACAATGCAGGAGAAGATGTAAAGGTCTGTCATCAGTGCTCTATTTAGCTGTCTGTGTATAACTGAAGTGAAGCTCGAAGCTGAGCTGATGACATGTAGTATGATATCTGCATGAAGAGTCGAATAGTGATACTGTATGCAAACACAGACATTGACAGACAGGTAGGACATACGATCATTGCAATTGGATTGAATGAAATGATTGGACAAACTTTTTCAAGTCCACCTTTTCATTAATGATTGCTATCAGAATGTGAAAACAATTACAACCAGTATAACAAAAAATGTTTTTGGATCAAATCATCAACACAACCTTTAGGTTTAAGACATGCTTTTTCGGGCGATAAATAATGACGCAATTACCAGTAAATTGACAAGCACAAATATTAGTAAATCATGTTGGATTATTCATTTAAATACTTTTAGAAACTCCTACCAGTGCATATACAATTAACAACTAAAATAAATGTGTCCACTCCTTCTCCGTTAATCCTGACAGTAGTTTTTTTTAAACACCAAAGAGAGAGATTGCACTGACCCAGACTGATAGTAAATCTGGCCCATAGTTACCAAACTCCTCTAATTCTCATTTTTAGTCAATAGCACCAACCAACAGAAAGATGGCTATTTTGGTTTGAAATTTGATTTGAAAAAATAAAATAAAATAAAATTATCAGGTACTCCTTCTATGTGATTCATGTGATCTCTACCAAACTCAGTAAATATGATGCCAAAGTAGCAAGCAAAGTAGCATAATACAAATAATGCTAACACTTTAGTTTACGGTCCAGTTCTTTTAACTAGTTGCTTTTAGTTACTAATATGCATTGGATCAGCATGCATATTAGTATGGTAATGGCTGTTTATTAGTACTTATATTAATGCTCTATTCTGCATGACCATATTCTACATTTTTAAATATTCTAGCAGTCAACATCAAGTGCCATCATTTTAAACAGTCCTCAAGTTTCTCAGGTTTACCTTAGTTCTAATTTTACATGAATTTTGTTACATTTATCCATTCTGCATCATATAATGTATGTCTAATAAAAGATGTTGCTACAGAACATCATCTTTGTAAAAGTAAAAGCACCCTCTGGAAAATTCTTTGAGTTTCCCTGTTACTCCTGGATGGACAAAAGTGACGTGATTATCAGAGAGGGCAGTGGTACGTTCACACTCAGTTTGTTCATTATCCAGTTGTTAATGAAGGATTATTATTGTTGTTGTTTTATGTATTTCTTTGTGTGTTCATTTTAGCACGACTGCCTCAAAATGAAACTGGATTCCTTAAAGCGCAAAGACAAAAAGAACTGGAATCTAGACAGAAAACATTCAGGTTGGATGAAACAGACTTTGTTGTAGTTTTTTCTTTATTCCCTCATAGATACAATTCAGTGTGCTTGCCACACAAATACCCAGACAGCAAAAAATATATATTTAAAAATATACAAAGAATGGCCAAGAAATCTATTTGTTAAATATATTTCAGAATATATTTACGTACATATATTTTCTACTAATTCATGTTTGGCCATTTTTGTATACACTTTGAATACAAAATATGGTAAAAAAAACAAAAACAAAAAAAAACGAACAAACAAACAAAAACTATAAAATAAAAGTAAAATATTCTAATTTAAATAATATGCAAAAAAAAAAAAAAACTTTTGTGGAAATTTTCATTAAATGTTTTACCAAACAGATATTGTTTGATATTGCTCCATACTGCACTTGTAATCCGTGTGAAACCAACGCAATGTCCAGTCTTTCCTGTGGACTTTATTATCTTTAAGTTGATCACGCCAACAAGCTACTTTCACTTTTGATATTATAATCGTCCACATGAGACGTGCGACATGTAAACACCCACATCACCGTAGACAAACAGTGAGACTTGTTTTCATGTTCATCTTGGCTACATGCCAATTCTGGAAGAAGACGCGCTGTGAGGAATAAGACTTAAGATTATTATAGAATATTTACCTCAGAGGAGTAATGCGATGCGACACACAGTGATCCAGCAGAGGAGATCATTTACATGAGTAAGTCTTTCTTTTATTATCCTACATGCCTTAGTTGTTATTGTGTTACTGTGACATAACTTGTACACATTGTACTATACAACTTGTACTATAATTCCTGACAAGGAAATCAAGTGAACCATTTCATTTCTTTGCATCTAAATGTCTCACGACATTTAATATTCTATAAAACAGAAAACTATGCAATATAAAAGTAATAGTGTTTACACCGTAACACTGAATGATAAAGTCTAAGAATGTTTAGACAAAACTGTACTGTGAAATACTCTGTTTGCAAATATATGTGGAATGTTTATGACATGCTTAACAATAATAAATTAGTTTTCCAGACATAAAATATTTTTGTATTGTAAAATACATACGAAGCATGCTTGTTTATGACTATAAAATCATGTTTTATTTATCCTATCGTCGACAGGATGTAAAAGTAATATGAGTGTTTACACTGAGTGCATGTTTACACCATGTTTATTAGTAATACTCTGTTCTTAAATAGATTTTTAGCGTGCTAAACAAAATTAGTTTTTAAGATATAAAATGTTCTTTTTTACAAAAACGCGAGTCTGACTACAATATCATACTATATATATATATATATATATATATATATATATATATATAACAGAAGCTCCTGATATTAACATGCATATTTTTTTGTTTCATTTTAGTTGTTTGTGATCTGTTACCTGCAAAACAGATGAATCCTGCTGACTTTCACTTGAGCCTCTCCAAACTGTTTTCCTCTGAAAGCGCTGTACCAACATCAGATGTTCAGCTACACTGATATTCTATGCTAAAACAAGTTCCTTGACTACTGATGATGAGTTTTGCAAGCATTTAAATATCAGGTATGATTTTCTTTGTTTTACAATAAGTAAAACAAAGAAAACAGTTTTCAGGAATTACACAAAGTCTGTTCACATCTCTGTGGTTAGATTATTGTGCTTAATAATGTGTCTTTGACCTTCATTATTTATGTTTTGATTATACTGTGTTGTAAATAAAATACAAATCATCTAAACCTCCATTCTTTGAATCTTCTCACATTACTTCTTACCCGACAGTCACAGTCTCATTGATGGGCTTTGTGTCTCAGGTGTGAATCACTAAATATTCATGGCCACTGTCACTCCCTAGCACATGGGCGTCAAACTCCGGTCCTGAAGGGCCGCAGCCCTGCAGAGTTTAGATGCAACCCTAATTAAACATGCCTGATCCAACTAATCAAGTCCTTCAGGCTTAATTGAAAACTGCATAGTATGTGTGTTGGAGCTAGGCTGGAACAAAACTCTGCAGGGCTGCAGCCCTCCATGACCTGATTTTTGACACCCCTGCCCAAGCATATCCCTTTTCAATCACAAAACATGTCATGACTTTAGCCATTAATATGTTTTTAAGATACTGAAAAAAACACAAATGTCAGGGCATGTCAAAACTTCTCCAGGGCCCCAAAACACCCTCAGACCCCAGAGGGTTAAAGTGAAACTTGCTGAAGTTTGTCACTGATGAAAAAAAAAAAAGGAGAACTCACTCGACTGCTGTAGTCTCTAAAAAAACTTGTGTAGCTTGAATAAAAATTAACCTACATAGTTTGTATATACAATTTATAGTTTATGTGAAGATTGTTTTAAAATCGCTTAAATTAAAAGTTATAATATTTTTCAGAGCCTATTAAATGTTAAAAATAATGTCTTTCAATTATACTGTAATGTTGAATGGCTATAATTAACAGGTAAAAATGAGGGAAAATGCATTTTAATAGAGACACCAGTAGCAGTATTGTACCAATACTTTATTAATTGTAGGCTATTTAATAAACAGATGACATTCAAAACATTATTTACAGTATTTAAAATATATTATTAGGGGTTCAAGCACGCAGTGCTTAAACCCTATTGTAATTGTAAGAATTTTTTTATTATTATTATTATTCTTCCCTAAAACTGATTGTGCAGCCCAAACCGTAAGGCCTAGAGAGCTGAAACTTGGTCAGATCGTAGTAGTCTTGACCGCTACTCAGATCCAAAGCCTCGCCCCAATCAGCCTAAAGGTGGCCCTACAGCGCAAAAAACGAACTTTTTTGGCATTTTTGGCCGTAGCTTGTACAATTTTTGTCTAGCTTTTACGAACTAGGTTTTTCGCTCGATCGGAAACGTCTCAGGTTACGTATGTAACCCTGGTTCCCTGAGAAGGGAACGAGACACTACGTCCTCTAGGGGGCGCTAGGGGAACGCCGTCAGCGTGACCCGTGTCTGAAGTCTACATACAAAAACACAAACGCAGTTGGCCGGCGACAGCCTATGACGTCACTTCCGGTGCGACTCGTCGCAGCCGGCGCGTCACTACCGGCGCGACCACAGTATAAAAGGACGCCGGTAGAACAGGACGGTCGCTTCTTTGTCTGAAGCTCACATCCGAAGCATGGCCAAGAGCCTAGAGGACGCAGTGTCTCGTTCCCTTCTCAGGGAACCAGGGTTACATACGTAACCTGAGACGTTCCCTTTCGAGGAACTCGAACTGCGTCCTCTAGGGGGCGCTAGGGGAACGGTTATACCCACGCTGCCATGCTGAGGGGAGTGCCTGCCATCATAGAGGCGAGCACTAAGTACCAACTCCCTAGGTTCTAAGGGAGTCACCCCCGGGACGTAACAACGGCTGTTGGTGACATATCCCCTACGGCCAGAGCCTGGGCTGCATACCCAACTTACCTGAGGACCCTGGGTAGAGCCTCAAGCTGGAACTGAGGTATTCCTTCAAGGGGATATCGCCAAGTACCTAGGAATACCTAGGTTGGCCTGTCACGCAGGAGCTATCGCAACTCTGAAGGGTTCCCTCAGGAACCACAGGTGGTAACTCCCTGCTCAAGTGAATGAGCAAGAATAAGACGAGAAAAACGTTCTTCTAGCCTGGCAGATGCTCTGGAGTGGGTCCCAAGGTGGCCGGGGTTCTAACCATCTCGAGAAAGGGTACGGGCAACAGCGCGTGAAAACCACTACCATAAAGGATTTTAGAATGGATGCAAAACATTGGTGCATTCCATACCACAATGTGGATTTTACAAAAAGTGCCCAGAAAGGTTTGTGTGGGCACTTACCATACACCTGGATTTGAGAAAGCGCCCAAAGGTTCGTGTGGGCCTTACCAAAAATGGATTTTTAGATGTACCGTTGGGAAACGGTGAAATAGGAAGACCCTCAGAGCGAGGGGAGCATTGCCGGCGTAACAAGGCTTCAGGGGAAAGGCAGAGAGGGCAAATCTCGGTTGCCAAATGGCAAATGCTCACAGCAGACCCTCCAGGGAGGGGAGCATAATAAGCCAGGCGGACAGTAGCTACTGCTATCTGTCCAATGGAACTGCCATAGAGCCAAAACACTTAGCCAAAGGAGAGGCTGCGTGTTGGAAGAGGCTTCAACTCGCTAGGAGGAGCCGCTGGTCACCCCGAGGAAAGGGACGAGCTCTCAGTAAAACCCCCTTCGTAGAGGGGGGAGTATCGTCGTGCCCTGTGGAGAAGCCTTGGGGATCAGACCCCAGTGATCAGTTCTTTGGCCAGAAGGGAAGGCGGTAAGGGCAAACCTTAATTGCCCAACAGGGTAGTGCTCAAAGCAAACCCTCGGGGAGAGGGGAGCAACTGCACCAAACAGACAGTAGGTGCTGCTGTCTGTCTAAAAGAGGGACAGGCCTCACTCCTTAGAGACAGGAGGAACATCTGATTTCCCAAGAGAAACGAGCTCTCAGCAAACCCTTCCACCAAAGGGGAGCATCGTTACACTGTGCAGGGGGGCCAGGGAAGAGATCCGAACACGGAGGTCTAAATCCGGTACTGGCGATCAGCTCCTTGGCCTGAGGGGAAGGCAGTAAGGGTAAATCTTAGTTACCCAATGGGGCAGTGCTCAAAGCAAACCCTCGGAGGAGAGGGGAGCATACTGCATCAAACAGATAGTAAGCACCGCTATCTGTCTAGAATTACTGCCGCAGTACTGACACATTCGACTAGACAAAGGTCGAGTATCAGGAGAGGCTTCTACACCCGGGGGACGGGAGGAATGCCTAATTCCCAAGAGATACGAGCTCTAAGCAAACCCTTTTTGAAAAAAGGGGAGCATCGTTGTACCTTACAAGGGAGGCCCAGGGAGAGATCATGCCAGATATGATGGGGAGCCACCTCTATCAGACTGCGCACGTGCAGTAGCGTCTCCAGCCCTCAGGCTGTGTCACGGGTTTGCTCTTAAAGGAGGGAATAGCCAATCCCACCCACACAGACCTCTGCTTACCACCTTAATGGAAAGCATGGGCCCTGCTCCATCAAGGCCCGCAGAACCCTGAGAACATGGGCCAAATTGTAGCCAAGGCTTCTCAGAGTGCCCAGAGAATTTCCGCAGAAACCACTCTGACTCATGAGATGGTGAAAGCAGTGTGATCAAGCCCACTGCTTGGAGGGGCGATTACTAAATCACCAAAATGGCATGAAAATAGGTCTGTGTAAAAAGGGTGCAAACCCGGAAGCGAGGAGCCCCCCGGGGCGGGACGCGGATAGAGGGTCTCAGCCAGGTGGCCACAGGTCCATGTGTCTATCCAGGAGCTTCCTGCGAAAACATTCGAAAAGCTTACCTGGAAATAGGAACATAGCCCTATATGTAGTGCTGTTAGGAGGACCTGAGGTTCCTCAGTCGAGATGCCGAGAGGCGGATCTAGGCAAGCAGACCATGACCATGGTCGAAGACCAGAGGGGGGTGCTCGAAGAGGACCTACCAGGGGAACACAAGACAGGTCCAGGTAATACAGCACAGTAGACACATAATGAGGGATTGTACTCACCCACCGTGGTTCCCGCGTATGACTCCAGGGCCCGGTTTTGATTCCCATAAAACCATTTCTCCCTGACCATCATGGTGAGAATCTACTAGAACCCTGCAGGGGAGATAACACCAAACAGGCAGGGACCGGGAGACCACTGCTTAAGGAATATAAGAAAGGCTGTCTCCCATTTTAGCAGGGAGGACAGCGCTTACCTGGCAGTACTCAGAAATCACCATCCTTATAAAGCTCTTAAGAAAACACTTTTAGAGACATAACAAGGATCGTACTCACCCATCCGTGGTTCCCGCGCAAAGTTCTAGATGTAGGGATCATAGATCCGGACCATCAGTAAAGGTTGCTTTTAAAAATAAAAGCTAACCTAAAACATCACACGGTCCAGTAGGAGCTGTGCAGGAAGATGCCGCCTAACCTCGGTCAGGTGGAGAAGAGACAGATGTAGGGGGAATCAAGAGGGGCAAGATGGAAGACCCAAGGGGAAGTAGGGAGATGTTATTTCATATTCTGATCCAGGCGAGAGCGCTGTCTCGTCTGGATCACCTCCCTCAGATCTTGCTTACCTCCTCTTGATCCGCGCCTCCTCCTAGATCCACCCGCAGGTGGGGGAGGGGCGCGGGTAGCCACACTAGTCTTCTGGGCCTGTCTTCGTTCCTCAGAATGAGACGGGCCAGGACCCCCCTGCTGCTCGGGCTCAGATCTGGATCTTCGAGGGATAAAGGTTTTGAAGACCGCTGAGCGCGCCCTCGACTCCTTGAACTTCTCGACCACCGTCTCAACGGAGGCACCGAAAAGCTCGGAAGGCGAGACTGGCGCATCGAGAAGAAAGCCCCTCTCTTTCTTCCCGAGGTCAGCCAAGTTCACCCACAGATGTCTCTCCGTAACCACCATGGCCCCCATAGACCTGCCCATGGCAGTGGCGGCCTGTTTGGTGGCACGGAGAGCGAGATCCGTGGTGCGGCGCAGCTCGGCGACTTCATCAGGGGAAAGACCCTGACCTTTGTCCAGATCTTTCAGCAGATCGGCTTGGTAAGCTTGGAGCACAGCCATAGTGTGCAACGCACCTACAGCCTGACCTGCTGCTGCGTACGCCCTGCCATTCAATCGAGATGTTATCTGGAGGGGGACAGATGGCAGGGAGGGAGTTTTCAGAGAGGATGCCTTACCCATAGAGAGATAGCTAGCTAGCGTCTCTTCTACGGGAGGCATCCTCTCGTAGCCGCGTTCACGCATCCCCTCGATGTTAGCGTAATTAGAATGAGGAAAAAGATGGAGGCGTGAAGAATGCGGCCTCTTCCATACCTTCTCAATCTCCGTATGGAGATCAGGAAGGAATGGAAGGCTCACCTGAGCTGGGAGGCTATGATCGGAAAGATACCGCTCATCGAGGCGACCCTGCGGCGCCGCTTTCTTAGTTCGCTTCCACGGCAAGTCAAGCCTCGCCGTGGCCCGATCCATAACCTCCACAAGCTCATCGTACGCAGGGCAGGAGATCCCAGAAGGTTCAGCCTCGGCCTCCTCACCTTCTGACATCTCCTGTTCTTCTTGGGTGGGACCCAGAAGAGCACTAGCTGCTGGATCAGATGATGTGAGGGAGATCGCATCATCGTCAGCCAACAACTCATCCTCGCCTTCAGCTGACGAGCGTGAAAGGGAAAGTCCCTTTCTTAGCTCATCAGTGAGATCCGCTTGTGATCCCCACAAGCTCATTTTCCTCCGTGCCTCGGCAGCGGAGGGTCCTGAGCCGCGCGGAGCAAGCGGCTGTCCCTCTTCCCTCGAAAAGAGAGACAGGCGAGAACGGAGCTTTTTCATAGAGAAATACTCACAATGCACGCAGGCTGCCCCCTCGAGGACATCGCGTGCATGCTCTTCGCCCAAGCAGAAGACGCAGAGATCGTGTGTATCATCCGGTGTCAAGTAACGAGGACACGGATCAACACATCTCCTGAACGCCTTACTAGTGCTCGCCATAATGATAGAGAAAGGAAGAAAAGAAACTCTTACCAAAATGCACACTCCAGACAAAAAGTCAGTGAAGACGAAGAAGAGACCGTCCTGTTCTACCGGCGTCCTTTTATACTGTGGTCGCACCGGAAGTGACGTCATAGGCTGTCGCCAGCCAACTGCGTTTGTGTTTTTGTATGTAGACTTCAGACATGGGTCACGCTGACGGTGTTCCCCTAGCGCCCCCTAGAGGACGCAGTTCGAGTTCCTCGAAAGGGAACAGTAGGTAGCGGCGGGGGCCATTTTTACTAAAATGGCTATAACTCATGAACCAAATGAGATATCTTCACCAAACTTGGTACACATTTGTATAATCTCTGGTCAAATAAAAAAAAATTGCACAGCTCTGCCACTTAGTGGCGCTATAAGCCGGAAAAAACATAAAATTGACTATATGCAATCGTTGGTCCTATCGACCTGAAAATTGGTATGCAGTGTCTCTGTCCAATGTGCCATAAGGGTCTTTGACGACATTGGTGTATGTCAAAAAACATGGCCGCCATGGGCCAATGAAGTTTGAGCACCAATTAGACAAGGTTAACGGAGATCGATCGGAACGAAACTCACTGGGCATGTTCGACTCATGGTCCTAAAGGTCTGTAAGAATTTTGAAAGAAATCGGCCACTAGTTGGCGCTAACGAGTTTTATGGCTCTGTAATCACGTGGTTTTTCACACATCCACACAATATGCATATCATTTGATAGATCTCATGCTGAACAACTTTGCCTCAAGAACCATTGCTGTCAATCAAATTGTTCATTAAATATTCACAAATATGTAAAAAACCTATTTTTGCAAACTAGTCCTAGGTTATCTCGATCAAACCACTGCAGCGTAGCTCTCCAGATGCTCTAGATCAATAATTATCAAAAAAATGTTGAATTATGTCCTTCGGTTAGATATAACGGGGTAATTTATAAAAGGGGCGTGACCAAAATCACCCAAAAGCCTATAAAACCTAAACAAAAACTCAAAACTTTACGAAAATTGGTGAAAACGTGTCCCGTGACTCTTAAAAAGCATGCAAAGTTTAATGAGGATCGGACTATAGGTGGCACTATAACACTTAAAAAGGCATTAAAAACACAAGCTGTGTATGGTAAATGGCTTCAAATGGCTAAATAAATGCTCAAATATTCACAAACATGAGATGTTAATATCATTTGATAGATCTCCTCATGATGAACAACTTTGCCTCAAGAACCTTTGCTGTCAATCAAATCGTTCATTAAATATTCACAAATATGTTAAAAACATACTTTTGCGAACTAGTCCTAGGTTTTTCACTCAATCTCGATCAAACCACTGCAGTAATATTCTCTGGACTCCCTAGATCAATAATTATCAAAAAAATGTTGAATTTTTCCTTTGCTTAGCTATAACAGGTCATTTAAGAAGGGGCGTGGCCACGTATACCCAAAAGCCTATAAAACCTAAACAAAAACTCGAAAATTGGTGAAAACATGTGTCAGATGATTCTTAACAAGCATGCAAAGTTTCATGGAGATCGGACCATAGGTGGCGCTATAGAAGTTAAAAAGGCTTTAAAAACACAAGATTTCGATGGTAAATGGCCTCAAACTGTTAAAAATTGCTCATCTATTCACACAAACACTAGATCTTCATATTGTATGATATATTCCCTTATTCTGAACAACTTGCATAGCACCTTAAAGGCTTTATTTGCTCGAACCTTGGTAATTGCTGCTTGCAGCTATATTCTTTATGCTGTTTCTACATTAATTTGGAGGTTCAGTGTGAAATTATCACAAAAATGTGTAATTTATGAATTCTTTTTTAAATTAATTGACAGACAACACTGTTAACTTTTTATAGATCTTGGTGTTGGTAATATTGACCTCCATCATTGTAACATCAAACTTTATTCTTTTCAGTAAAAATCTAAACCTATTAATTTTTAGTAAGAACTTGTGTAAGAATGAAATCAGGTTAATCTGGTCAGTAATGCGTGAAGCTGGTAGTGTTGTTTATGAAGTTGTTTAATAATCCTCTGCCTGTCATATGACCTTTTTTTTACCATTTTATTTTAAAGTTAAGGTATCTCATCAAAATAATTCAAGCAATATCTGTTTTGTAAAACATTTCATGAACTTTTCCACAAAGTTTTTTTTTTTTTGCACATTAAATACAAATATATTTTTGGCCATTCTTTGTATATTTTGAAATATATTTGAAAATGTTTTTTGTTGTATGGGTCTAAACCTAAGCTTAATCATAATTTATTCCTAAAAAGCAAACACTATGCTCAAAGTGACCCTCTATTGTGAGGGGAGCACTGCAGCGCTCCGTATTGAGCAACCTGATTGGGCTGCCCCCAGAGCAGGGAGGAAGAGGAAGACCCGACTGCTCAACAGCACCAGCATCCCACCAAGGCTACAACCTGGAAGTTAACTAGAGCCTTCTCTTGACATTAGAGAGGTACTCATGTGCTCCACCTAGGAGTGGCATACTCACTGAAGACCCTCAGCGAAGGGGAGCACTGCCATGCTCATCCAATGTTAGGAGAGACATTACAGAGTATCAAAACAAGATCCAGCTTTGAGGTGGATAGAATTGTTCCTACAGAAATGAGTTTAAACTACTCATGTGATATAACATGCATCAGCACCCTCAGCCCTCCAGGGAAGGGGAGCCTTCTCAGGGCAACCAACAGTGGCACTAAACCCCATAGGTTCAATACTTGAAGAGCTTGGGAGAGTTTCTGCTAAAACACCTCTCACTCAAAAACATCCAGAAGGATAGTTAACTCTAGGTGACTCCTCAGAGTGGCAGTTCACTGTTTAACTGGGAAGACAGAATGGAAAAAGAAAGCAAAGCTGCTCTATGTCTCAGCAATAGAAGCTCTGACACGAGAGAGCTAATCTAGTTTCCATGAAGCCCCTCAGGGCAAAACATGGGAAGCACGGCCTGGACAGGCAGCTCCCCAGAGCAACGCCATCAGGGTAGGTGTGAGCACGCCATACTGGAGGTTACCTGAATAGAAGGACCAACAGGCCCTGGGGTTGCAGTGATGTAACAGGAATGCAGCGACCAAAGAGACTTCCTCCTTAGCACCTAGTGATTTGGTTGCAAAATTCAGCAAGCCTTCATCCAGACCGGATCCAGAATCAACTCACAGAGACATCCAATAGCAACCGAGTGTCCCTTGACCAACAGGAAGGTACTGGCAGTGGACCTAACCCTGAAACATAGGAGGAACACACAAAACCAACCGTATACTGCAAAACAAGCATAAAGCAGCTAAACAAACAGATACCAGTTTTCAGTGACTGAGAAAAAAA
The DNA here is from genome assembly GCA_012976165.1 of Labeo catla. Lineage (NCBI taxonomy): Eukaryota > Metazoa > Chordata > Actinopteri > Cypriniformes > Cyprinidae > Labeo > Labeo catla. Next base: position 41,630 of record VONZ01001203.1, read on the forward strand.
GGATTGTACTCACCCACCATGGCCAGCATGGTATATATCCACAGGCGCACTGGTAGGACAAGTTCGATGACTAAGTCTGGACCATCAGTCAGGCAGTTCTATGCATCATAGAATATAACCCATATAGGGCCAGTAAAGAGACTGCAGTGCGAATGCAGGAGGTCTCACCTAAACTCAGTCAGGTGGGGTAGAAGGTTTTAAAAGGCAGCAGAACGCACCTTGCTCTGTCTCCCTGAACTTCTCTATCACGTCTCAATGGAAGTACCAGAAATCTCAGGTGAAACCGGCGCATCAAGTAGAAAGACCTTCTCTTTCTTCCTGATGTCCGCCAGGTTTACCCACAGGTGCCTCTCCATAACCACCATAGGTCTGCCCATAACAGTTGTGGCCTGCTTGGTAGCACAGGCAGCCAAGTCCGTGGTACGGTGCAATTCTGCTACCTCATCAGGGGAAAGCCCTTGAACCTTATCCAGCCTAATAGGCCTGAAGCACAGCCATCATGTGGAACAAAGCCACAGCCTGACCTGCTGCTGTGTATGCCCTGCTATTCAAGCAAGATGTACATTGAAGGGGCTCAGATAGCAGGGTGTTACGAGGCGGTCCTCTGTGGCTCTGTCTGACCGTCATCAGCGGGAACCTTCTCCGGAATATTAGTTCCTACCCGGACCCCCTTTTGCCCGAACACCCCGCTGTCTTCCGCCGCTGTTGGTGCGCTCTGCCGCTATTTAAGCGGCCGGTTCTCAGAGACTAGTCGCGAAGTTTTGTTCGTGCGACATCACAGAGCGTTTACCCCTGTTGGATTATTTGGATACTTTGTTACTGACCTGGACTGCCTTACGACTCTGATTCTCGCTTGCTGCCCCGACCCCCGCCTGGATATACCGTTGTTGACTTCCGCCTGATACCTCGATCCTCCGCCCGAATCTGGTACTGTCTTGCTTTGCCCGTATATTCCTGTTTGCGGTGTTGATTATCTGCCTGTTTGACCTCGAGTTTGTAATAAACGGCTTGCAAATGGATCCATCGTCTGATGATTCAATGTCACAGAAAACTTCGCCACCCCCGGATCCAGTGGCTGTTTATCAACTAGCCCATGAAATGACTCGGCAAGGCACGGTGCTCGCCACGCACGAACATCAGCTGGATAAACTCACGCGCTTGTCTGATGAAATGCTTAGAGCTTTGCAAATGTTGAATACCTCTGTGTCTGCGCTCGCTCAAGCGTCGGCGGCCGGGAAAATGATGGCACCCCCGGGAAAGCTAAGGGGTTTTTGATGCAGTGCAGTTTGTACATTCACCAACAACCTAACAGCTTCCTCAATGATGACAGCAAGGTGTCGCTTGTATGTTCTCTCCTGATAGGAAGAGCGCTGGAGTGGGCAACCGCACTCTGGGAGGGACAAAGGATGACGTTTCCCAGCTACCAAGATTTCCTGAGGCAGTTCCGCGAGGTCTTTGACCACGCCACCGGGGGCAAGGAGCCTGGTGAGGAGATTTTGGCGCTAAAGCAGGGCACCACCACAGCGGCGGATTACACGCTCCGTTTCCGCACCCTAGCGGCACAAACGGGCTGGCCACCCGAACCACTCAAAGCCATATATCGCAAAGGTCTGAGTCATGATCTCCAGTCTGAACTAGCCTGCCGGGACGAGGGAAAGACGCTTGAACAGTTTATGGAGCTGACCATCCAGATCGATAATGTGATGCGGTTTGTTCATCGATGTCCCACCTGCAACATGACAAAATCCTCACACCTGAGACCAGCCAGACTCCTCCAACCACTACCCATCCCGCAGAGACCCTGGTCCCATATCGCCATGGATTTTGTGACCGACTTGCCAGCCTCCAATGGCTTCACCACCATACTCACCGTCATAGACCGCTTCTCCAAAGCCTGCCGACTGATTCCCCTCGCCAAATTACCCACCGCCTGGGAAACCGCCAAAGTAATCCTGGAGCAAGTATTCAGGTTCTATGGTATCCCAGAGGACATTGTCACTGACCGGGGGCCCCAGTTCACGTCCCGCCTGTGGCAGGCATTCTGTAAGCAGATGAACATTAATGTCAGTCTCACTTCAAGCTACCATCCGCAATCCAATGGCCAGGCAGAAAGACTTAATCAGGAACTTACCCGCTTCCTGAGATCCTACTGCTTCACCAACCAGCAGGACTGGAGTCAATATCTCCTGTGGGCTGAGTATGCCCAGAATTCCTTACAAAAGCCGGCCACAGGTATGACCCCATTCAAATGTATACTTGGATATCAACCACCCATGTTTCCGTGGACAGGTGAACCTTCCAGCCTGCCGGCCCTCGACCATTGGCTACAAAGAAGCGAGGAGACCTGGAATCAAGCCCATGTTCACCTCCAGAGAGTAGTACGGAGACTCGTCGAGCAGGCTGACCACCATCGAAGGCGCAATCCCGCTTACGAATCAGGACAGTGGGTCTGGCTCTCCACCAAAAACCTCCGTCTTCAACAATCCTGCAGAAAACTCAATCCAAGGTACGTGGGGCCGTTCAAAATAATTCGACAAATCACACCAGTATCATTCCGTTTAGCCTTACCTGCTCAATACAAAATCTCACCCACCTTTCCCTCTGTCTCCCTGTTGAAGCCCGCTGTTGCTCCGGGAGGACAGAGGGACCAGGACGAGGCCGCCGCTCCAGAAGTACCCCCCCTACTCATCGACGGAGAGGAGGCTTACCAGGTCCGAGAAATCCTGGACTCTCGGCGTCGAGGTCCGGTGCTCCAATATCTCATAGACTGGGAGGGATATGGGCCAGAGGAGAGATCCTGGGTCAACGCCCGAGACATCCTGGACCCTACACTCACTGAAACATACCATCGTGAGCATCCCGACAAACCAGCACCTAGACCTCGTGGAAGACCCCGACGTCGCCCCTCTCGCTTCAGGAGCCACTCGCAGGGGGGGGGCTCTGTTACGAGGCGGTCCTCTGTGGCTCTGTCTGACCGTCATCAGCGGGAACCTTCTCCGGAATATTAGTTCCTACCCGGACCCCCTTTTGCCCGAACACCCCGCTGTCTTCCGCCGCTGTTGGCGCGCTCTGCCGCTATTTAAGCGGCCGGTTCTCAGAGACTAGTCGCGAAGTTTTGTTCTTGCGACATCACCGAGCGTTTACCCCTGTTGGATTATTTGGATACTTTGTTACTGACCTGGACTGCCTTACGACTCTGATTCTCGCTTGCTGCCCCGACCCCCGCCTGGATATACCGTTGTTGACTTCCGCCTGATACCTCGATCCTCCGCCCGAATCTGGTACTGTCTTGCTTTGCCCGTATATTCCTGTTTGCGGTGTTGATTATCTGCCTGTTTGACCTCGAGTTTGTAATAAACGGCTTGCAAATGGATCCATCGTCTGATGATTCAATGTCACACAGGGAGGGAGCCTTAAGGGAGGATGTTTCACCCATAGAGAGATATCTCTTCTGTAGGAGGCTTCGGCCGGAAGTGATGTCATAGGATGTCACCGGCCAATGTTATTGTCATTTTTGTTGTTCCCTCGAAAGGGAAGCAAAGACCACAATGTAAGAGAGCATCTCTGACACTTAAAATTATTTAATCTCACTTCTTTAAATAAAAATGTGTAAATGAACTGTGTGTTGAGGGTATGCAACTTACCATTAGTTTAATTTGTGGCAGTTTGCCCCTCAGCTGCTGAAAAAACACTTAGCTACTCTCCACTGCAATGCGTGTTGCAGAAGCACTATCATCTCTGAATATAACATGTCATACAGCCTAAAACACACTCTCACATGTTTATTTTGAACATTTTTGAGAGGAGTAAAACCTAAATATATGGTTTCAATAACCAGAAGCATTTAGACAGTTTCACCTGGAATGCAGCCGGCTCCTAAAGTGGTTTGAGCAAATGGATTTAAATCCATCTAATATGCTTTTTAGGGGTCATTTAAACCTGGACTTTTTGTGATCGGATAGCTTTCTGATCAGGGAAAATGCATGAAGCGATCAGGTGTAAACAGGCCCATTGCCATTTGTATGTTAAAGGAAAAAAATGCAAGGCAACCAAGAAACATCATATTTATAAATTCATAAACGAAACTGTGATATAAAAAAAAAAAAACCCACTTCACCTTTAAATGTTGTTCTTGGTGTAATTGTATAAGTAAATGTTGTCATTTTTCTTGTTGAAGATGGAACAATTGGAAACCGGGCTTCCCTCAAATCATAGATGGCAAGCTGGATGATCTTCATCTAGATTTTCAGTTTGATAAAGAAAAAAAATCACACTTTACTTGGAATTCCGTTAAACTGTAAGTCTGGGGAATATGTCATGGCCACAGTCCATGATTATTTGATCATGTATTTTTTTTCAGAGTGATTCAGAACAAATGCAGTACCATGCAAATGTAGCGTTCATGTCTATAATTATACTGTATGCATTCTGTTTCAGGGTTTTAGACAAAGGCTTGGACACGGTTAAAGGGTACTTTCAGGACTGGGAAGATATAGACAATTTTGAACACATATTGACACGTTATTGTCTTGATAACACTCTGCTAGGTTTGGATTATTTTTATTGTCAAGAATGTTTGTTGTTATTGTTGTTTCTTTTTCTTCAGTAAATATATATATATATATATATATATATATATATATATATATATATATATATATATATATATACAGGGGTTGGACAATGAAACTGAAACAATGGCCAATATAGTGTTGGAGGTTTTAATGGATATGTTTGCACAGCCTGGTGGCCTATCTTCACTGATTGCACACTGCACCAGTAAGAGCAGAGAGTGAAGGTTGACTATGTGCACCCAATGGATCAAACATTGTACCCTGAAAGTAGTGCCTTGTATCAGGATGATAATGCACCAATACACACAACAAGGCTGGTGACAGAGTGGTTTGATGAAAGTGAAAGTGAAGATGAACATCTCCCATGGCCTGCACAGTCACCAGATCTGAATATTATTGAGGGATGTTTTGGAAGAGCGAGTTAGGAAAAGTTTTCCTACGCCAGCATCACGTAGTGACCTGGCCACTTTTTTTTTTTTTTTGCAAGAGGAGAATAGCTTAAAATCCTTCTGGCTACTGTGCAGGACTTATATTTGTCATTCCCAGGATGAAATGATGCTGCATTGGGCACAAAAAGGCTCAACAACGTACTAATTGTTTTTAAAAAAACAGGTGTTTCAGTTTTATTGTCCAACCCCTGTATATATATATAATTATAATTATTATTATTATTATTATTATTTTTATCCAAACATAATTGTTGTGGGAAAGTATGGGGATGCTTTTTCACACCTGTAAACCCTTGACAGTTGACTTAATTTTTTTTTTTAAAACTGGATAGAGAACGTGATCCAAAACTGGAATACGGATTACATGTTTGGCTATCAGTTTTTGAATGGCTGCAATCCTGTTATGATCAGCAAGTGTGTGGAACTTCCAGACAACTTTCCAGTCACTCATGAAATGGTGGAGGGCTCTCTTCAGAGAGGTCTCACACTAGATGAGGAATTAAAGGTCAGAAACATAAACATGCAATTTGCTTATCAAATCCAGATTTTGTTTGATGTATTGTGACATGCTTCACATACTTTAGTAAATGACTTAGATCAGTGTTATTTTAACCTACAAATCATTTGTTCTGAACTATACACCTGTGTACACTAAATAAAATATCTCCACGTTTACAGGCAGGAAACATCTACATAGTGAATTATGAAATCTTGGAGGGATTGCAAGCCAATAAGTCAAGCCAAAATACTCCATACTATGTGACTGCACCCATCTGTCTACTGTACAACAACAGACTGAATCAAATTGTGCCAATTGCCATTCAGGTATATGTCGCATAAAGAATCAGTGTCAATTGAAAACCTAAATTAACCTAAATACGTGTTTTTGCTGTGAATTTACTCATTGTTTGTTGTTTGACCAAAATGTCTGTTTGGTTGACACAGCTCAGTCAAACAAGAGGGGAAGTTAGCCCAATCTTTCTCCCAAATGATGATGAATACGACTGGATGCTTGCCAAGATGTGGGTAAAATCTGCAGACTTTAATGTACACCAGCTGCTCACACACCTTCTCAAGACTCACCTGCTCTCAGAGGTGTTTGAAGTAGCCATGTACAGACAGCTCTCTGCGGTCCACCCTGTATACAAGGTACATATTTTTCTATACGTGGTCATGATATTTAGATTTAGTGCTGAAAATTGCACTTTCATGTATGACAATTTATTGATGAAGGGCATATCCTACATAGCAGTTGGCATCCGCCCTAGCTCTGGGCCAAGCAAGAAGTTACACTTAGCCCAAATGCAGCAAGAATTATGGCCGTCGAGTGGCCCAGATCTGGACTACAGACATGAGCCACACATGAGCCATAACTGGCTCAAATCTCAGCTAAATAGTACCTTATAACCAGCCCTGATCTGCGCCAGAACAAGTTTTAATAGTGCTACACAATCTCATTCTCATTCTCAATTCTTTTCTTGACATAGTTGTCAACGATTCTTCCTATTATAAACCCACTCAACAATTTGATCTCACTATGAGCTCCCAGGATACTTGATGTGGTAACCGTGTGAAGTAACAGAGCTAAAAGTGTAACCTCACAGCACCCTCAATGTGAGGTCAAAGTGCACTCACTGCACAGAGACTAGTTAACCAGTCTGCATTGCAGCATGAAGCTTTTGATTGTCACCATTGTTGAGATTCATACACTGATTTGTGATGTTTCTCCTTGTTTTTACATGATGCAGCAGTTAAAAGTGTTTGTGGTTTATTATGCTTTTAAAAGCCTTCATAAATTGCTACACTATGGTCCAATACTGTATAATTGTGCTGCGATGATTATCACACATCATCAGTAACAAACCAATATCATCTGGTTGCAGTTTTCCTTGCTGTAACAGATGTGCTTTTCAAACACAGTGAGAGCAGTCCCAAACAAATATAAATATTACAAAATCAAGGGTCAAGACCCCACTCTTTGCAGCTCCCAAATTGACATTTTGAAGGACTATATCTGCATAAAATGTTTCATTAAAGCCTTAGTTAGGTTGAGTTTTTCACGTTCTTATTGGTGACAAGATGAAAGTGAGTTAAAAGCAACAAATCTTAAGAGGAAAAAAGCAGTGTGAAATAGGCCCCACTTCACCGAGTTCTCCTGACAACGCTGGGTGACCAGACGAGGCTTTGCAACGATCGACAAACATTACTATTCTGGAGGCCATTAACTCATTACGTTACTATCTACGAGCTACCAAGGTAGAACTATGTCATACGATCAACACTCGGACTGAAGAAATGGCTTCTACTATTAGAGGGGAAATATCTGCTCTTAAATTGGAAACCCAGGCAGCTATTCAGGCCCTGCAAACTACGACAGCGCAACATGGCTCTACCCTCACCAATCTAGAGCTGTCAGACACACATACTTCGGATGATGTATCCAAGCTTCAATCAGAGGTGAAACGCCTATATGTTCAGAAGTGAATGCGTTGAAAGATAAGTGCATGGATATTAACAATGTCGCTCTGTGTAAAAAAACAGGACAGTGGTTTAGTGTCCAGGATTAAGAACTGTTTTTTAATTTTAAAGGTATGTGCTTCTTCACAGAGATGACCCCCTAGGTTGTTTAGAAGCCTATGGTGGCTGTTCACACCAATGTTTTTTGTTCTGTGACTGATATTCAGGACATTTGTAATACATTTAGGTTTTCAAAATGTTAATTCTGGGTTTCAGAACATACAGTGGGTACGGAAAGTATTCAGACCCCCTTAAATGTTTCACTCTTTGTTATATTGCAGCCATTTGCTAAAATCATTTAAGTTCCTTTTTTTCCTCAATGTACACACAGCACCCCATATTGACAGAAAAACACAGAATTGTTGACAATTTTGCAGATTTATTAAAAAAAGAAAACCTGAAATATCACATGGTCCTAAGTATTCAGACCCTTTGCTCAGTATTTAGTAGAAGCGCCCTTTTGATCTAATACAGCCATGAGTCTTTTTGGGAAAGATGCAACAAGTTTTTCACACCTGGATTTGGGGAACCTCTGCCATTCCTCCTTGCAGATCCTCTCCAGTTCTGTCAGGTTGGATGGTAAACGTTGGTGGACAGCCATTTTTAGGTCTCTCCAGAGATGCTCAATTGGGTTTAAGTCAGGGCTCTGGCTGGGCCATTCAAGAACAGTCACGGAGTTGTTGTGAAGCCACTCCTTTGTTATTTTAGCTGTGTGCTTAGGGTCATTGTCTTGTTGGAAGGTAAACCTTCGGCCCAGTCTGAGGTCCTGAGCACTCTGGAGAAGGTTTTCATCCAGGATATCCCTGTACTTGGCCGCATTCATCTTTCCCTCGATTGCAACCAGTTGTCCTGTCCCTGCAGCTGAAAAACACCGCCATAGTATGACCACCATGCTTCACTGTTGGGAATGTATTGGACAGGTGATGAGCAGTGCCTGGTTTTCTCCACACATACCGCTTAGAATTAAGGCCAAAAAGCTCTATCTTTGTCTCATCAGACCAGAGAATCTTATTTCTCACCATCTTGGAGTCCTTCAGGTGTGTTTTAGCAAACTCCATGCGGGCTTTCATGTGTCTTGCACTGAGGAGAGGCTTCCGTCGGGCCACTCAGCCATAAAGACTGGTGGAGGGCTGCAGTGATGGTTGATTTTCTACAACTTTCTCCCATCTCCCATCTTTCTCCCAAGTTCAGCCACAGTGATCTTTGGGTTCTTCTTTACCTCTCTCACCAAGGCTCTTCTCCCCCAATAGCTCAGTTTGGCCGGACGGCCAGCACTAGGAAGGGTTCTGGTCGTCCCAAACGTCTTCCAATTTTAAGGATTATGGAGGCCACTGTGCTCTTAAGAACCTTAAGTGCAGCAGAATTTTTTTTGTAACCTTGGCCAGATCTGTGGCTTGCCACAATTCTGTCTCTGAGCTCTTCAGGCAGTTCCTTTGACCTCATGATTCTCATTTGCTCTGACATGCACTGTGAGCTGTAAGGTCTTATATAGACAGGTTTGTGGCTTTCCTAATCAAGTCTAATCAGCTGGACTCAAATGAAGGTGTAGAACCATCTCAAGGATGATCAGAAGAAATGGACAGCACCTAAGTTAAATATATGAGTGTCACAGCAAAGGGTCTGAATACTTAGGACCATGTGATATTTCAGTTTTTCTTTTTTTAATAAATCTGCAAAAATGTCAACAATTCTGTGGTTTTCTGTCAATATGGGGTGCTGTGTGTACATTAATGAGGAAAAAAAATGAACTTAAATGATTTTAGCAAATAGCTGCAATATAACAAAGAGTGAAAAATTTAAGGGAGTCTGAATACTTTCCGTACCCACTGTATGTTATTTGTGGGGCTGTTCTAGGCTTCTACTATTAGAAGTGTTTAATATGGGAAGTAGTGATTGTTTGTTTGTTTATTTATTTATTATTTTTTTTTTGATGGTTTTATTTATTGTTTTTTCTTGTTGTTTAGCGGGGTCGTGCCCTACTTTGAAAGATACAGTAAATGTGTTTGATCATAATAGTTCACAAAATATCTGTAAAATAACTGTTAAAGTTTAAATACAATTTTTGCACTTTAAGTTGGGATATTTCACTTGAATTTTACAGTTTTTGTTAGACAGTTGTTGCTGCAAGTCATGTGATCTTTACTGTGTTTTAATAGTGAGAAATGGTGCCATTTGCACCATCTGGTGGTGATTTCATATATTATTATCACTTTTATTTTTGTAATTTTACATACATTTCTATTAAATGTAAGAAAAAAAGAAATACTCTATTAATAATATTGTATTTATTTGTATAAAAATGAGAATTATATTGATGCAATACTTAAAACAACCGCTAAATTGTTACAGATATGAGTAATTTTACAGTATTAAAATGACTGGGGAAATGACTGTTTATTTTGAAAATTTAAATGAATATGTATTTTTAAAAATATATTTATACATTCAAAATATATTGTAAAATAATATATATACAAAAATGGTCAAGAAATATATTTGTTTAAAAAATATTTAAAAATATATTCACATAAATATATTTTCTACTGATGTATTTTTGTATTTTTTGTGAAAATGTATTTCTACATTTAAAATATATTTTAAAATTATACAAAAAAATGGCCGAAAATATATTTGCTAAAATATATTTACGTAAATATATATTTCTACCAATATATTTTTTGCCACATATAAATATATATTTTTAAAAAAAGGTAATTTAAAAAATATATTCAAAAGTCAGTTCAAATATATTCAAGTATTAAAAAAATGCATTTATTAACTGAATTATCTGTTTCCATATTTATATATATATATACATACATACAATTTATATATACAATGTTTGATGCAAAATATATTTACTATTTCAACATATATTTAGCATATATTTCAAATATATTTTGTCCACAAAAAAATATATTTTTTGTCATATGGGACAAAAGCACTCAAAGTGATGAAAAAGAAAAATGCAATAAATCTTTTGTTGTTAGAAGATTATTATTTACAAAACCCTAGCCCTAACCCTAGTTTTATTTTTACAGGAGTGTAACTATACACATATTTGTTTTGAACCGTTCGATACCGGTTCGGTGCACATACAAACCGAATGACTGACAACAACAAAACAGTATGACAAACTCAATTAAATGTTTAATGTTTAAATGTATTAAACATAGCATAATTTAATTTATCTACAAAATGAATAGAAATACATCATGCTATAGCCCTAATATAAAATAACAAATAACTTACACACAGTTTAAATCTAAAACCCTGCAAATCTGCAAACACGATGGAACCAAATAAATAAGAAGCAAATGTTAAAAACGCTTCCAAAATCGTCTTCGATAAATGGCAAAAGGCTTTCCTACAAAACATAAGAAAAAACACAACAAAATTCCTCCCCGAAGGTCATCGCTGATGCATGTTTCAGTCAGAACTCATTTCACACAGATTTTCAGCATGCCAAATATTTCACGGGCATCGGCAATTCTCTCAGATTGTGTCTTTGATGATTCACGCTGCGTGATTGTCATTTGCGTGAACGAGCACCGATTTGTCACTGATTTCGGGCATTTGTCTGCAATTTCGCAAAACCTGTCGGCGAGTGAAAGTCAGGGCTAAAATTGTGCAGTGTGAACTTGACATTAGTGTCACACAAATTAGTGTAGGCTACAAAAGTTTATTTTATTTAGTTCTGTTTTTTAATCTATCAATTATTAAAGTGAAATGTATTTCATGTAGTCATATTGGATGCACTTGGATGGGTTAAATGCAGAGCACAAATTCCGAGTATGGGTCACCATACTTGGCCACACGTCACGTCCTTTCCTTTCCTTTCCTTCCTTCCCATATTTACGCTAGTTTTTTTCATTTATACACCACATGTGTGTGAGTGATGTGTGAATCCTATGATCTGTGCATATTGCCCACATAGCAATTGACATCTGGCCCAGCTCTGGGCCAAGCAAGGAATTACACTCGGCCCAAGTGCAGCAAAGAATTACGGCCCTTGTTTGGCCCAGATCTGGACTACAGACATGAGCCACACATGAGCCATAACTGGCCCAAATCTCAGCCAAACAGTAACTTATAACCAGCCCTGAACTGAGCCAAAACAAGTTTTAATAGTGCTACACAATCTCAGGCTTCAGTAAACCACATAGAGATCAGTCTTAAACCAGAAACCCTAAAACTGAGCCATGTCTAAAGGTGTAACTGTGTAACTACGTCTAACTGTGTTTTACTGCTTATTGATGGATCCATGGCTGAGTTGGTTTTTGTTTTCCTTTTTTAGGCTCAGTTTCGGGGTTTCTAGTTAAAGACTGGACTCTATGTGGTTTACTGAAGGCTGGATTGGGTCCCAGATAGCAAGAGGGCAGGTGAAAACCATTGAAACAATGTTAAAAATAGTTGATTTGTCAATGTTAATGTCATTAAAACAATTAATGTTGAAAAAAATGTTGACATTTCAACAAACCACCATTACTGTGATCAGTGATTGCTTTAGTTGGGTTCTTGATTCTTGCTTTTCATTATGTCAGTTCTTTCTCTGTGCTATAATGGTGTTTTAATATTTAAACACTTATGCTACTGAAAAGAGATGTTTTAACATTAAATGAAAGTAGATTATTTTTTGCAATGGGTGGCAACTGGCAATACAGTTGAAAAACAATTCTAAATAACATTGATGAATGTCATTACTGACGTAAAGCTTCTGTACCACGAATGCAAAAAAAAAAAAGATCTGTGATAACAAATAAAAAGATTTAGACATGAACACTCAAGATACAAATCGCAACAATGGTGACAATCACCAAACTAATTCAGATAAAAAGATCAACTGCAATGCATGCTGGGAATCATGAATGACTTTTTACTATATTGATACCCAGCATGCATTTCGGCATAGAATTTTATTTTGCTGATTGTCACCATTGTTGAGTTTCATACGCTGATTCTTGATGTCTAATTGATTCAGTAATTTAAAGTTTTTTTTTTTTAAACTATTTTTCATATTCTCTGTTAATTCATAAAAGTATGATAGTGGTTTTATTGAGCTTTACTCTCACATTGCAGTGTCACACCATCATTCAAAGCCCAATGCACTTGTGAGCAATTCATTAAATACCCTTGCAATGGTTACAGTCACCACCGTCGTCGCCACCTAATCACAGCAGATCTTCGTTTTCATTCTCTTAAATAACATGTTTCCACACAATGTTACAATAGACAAAGAAAATCTAATGTTAATGTACAAAGAGTCAAGAGCCCAACTAAAGCGATCACTGATCACAACAATGGTGGTTTGTTGAAATTAAATTTTTTTTTAACATTATTAGTAGGAGCAAAAGTTATATTAATTCAATGTCATTAAAATTGACAAATCAACTACTTTTAACATTGATTCAATGGTTGCTTGGGGGTAGCACTAGTAAAACTTGTTCTGGCTCAGTTCAGGGCTGGTTATAAGTTACTGTTTGGCTGAGATTTGGGCCAGTTATGGCTCGTGTGGCTCACGTCTGTAGTCCAGATCTGGGCCAAACAAGGGCCGTAATTCTTTGCTGCACTTGGGCCGAGTGTAACTCCTTGCTTGGCCCAGAGCTGGGCCAGATGTCAATTGCTATGTAGGTGGAAGCATAATTGTGCATCATGATGAAACAGGATCCAAATCCTATCATAGGGTCAAAATATCAGGATTAGAGCCTCAGTACGACTTCCCATTTGAAAGGGAAACACTTTTCCTGTTTGAGGTTATGCTTTTTAATATATTTGTTTTATGATTTAATGCACACAATTAAATGGATTGTTTGCTTCTTACAGTTACTGGTGCCTCATGTCCGTTTCACAATTGCAATTAATGCAGAGGCCCGAAAAGGACTCATCAGTGAAGACGGGATCTTCAGTAAGGTAGCTTTACACCTAATTTAATATATCCACAGGTAAACAGCGTCTTGTTAGGATCCAAAACAATTCTATGCATATGTGACATTTTATATACATATTTTTTTGCTTTAATCAGAATTAACTCACAGAACCACTGTGCTGTGTTATATTTATCAAGCAGTAATAAAAATGGTCTCTTTCTGCAACCTGTCATCTATAGATGAGAGTCCGAAAAAGGGCTGGGTTTCTCAAAAGCATTGTAAACTCAGTTGATCATAGAGACCATTGTTACGATGCTTTCGAGAAACCAGCCATGCTCAAAAAAAAACCAAAACAATTTTCATTGGTATCTAAAATGGTGTTGCAATTTTATTTATTGCAATACAAAGGTACATGTGTCAAAAATAATAACTATTTTAATTCTTTTGTTGCTCTGTGGTGTGGCCAGTGAAAATTACTCATTGAAGTGAATCAAAAATCGAGAATCAAATTGAATTGTGACTCAAATTCAATTGAGATTTTAAGAATCGGATCAGGACATCTGAATCCATACTCAGGCCTATGATTACCTGCAGGACGGCAGCTCTCCAGGAGCAGAGTTGGAGGCTTATTTGATTGCATGTACTTGTTTAGCTGATGTCTGCTCTAATATTGTATATTATGCAGTTCCTAAGTATCTGCAACCATAGTAACAATCACAATAAGGTTCTGTCCCAAACAGAACACTTCATGTTCACTTCACTTCACATCTTATGGACTTACAACTGCCGCCACATGTCCATAGAGTATCCCACTGGTTGTTTTAATGGTCAAAAGGATGCTCAAAAGCATCCCTTTTGAGACCGCTATGTGCCTTCAACATACACTTCCACCAAACCCGCACATGATTAAGCTTTGCAGCTAACGTCTACCCAACAAGCAAAATGGTATTATGTTACAAAAGTACAGACTCAAAGAAAAACCATAAGGGTTTAGGGTGCCATTTGGGACAGGGCCTAAAACTTCACCATTAATCTCCTAGATGGTTAGTTCAGTGGGCTAAATATGAAAATATTTAGGCAAAATATTAACAGAATTATCTGTTTCCAGATAAGTAGCTTAAGTGGAGATGGGATTAAGGAACTGATGAAAAGGGGCTTGGAGACTTTAACCTACAAGTCCCTGTGTTTCCCTGAGGCGATAAAAGCTAGAGGAATGGAAGAAGCACCCAATTACTATTATAGAGAGGATGGCATGAGGATCTGGGAGACATTAAACCGGTAGGTGGTAGAGCAACAACAGTTCATTCTAGTTATGACAAGTGAAAATTTACAAATTAGTCCACATACACTCCAATAAATACATTTGGCATCCAGGTTTTTTTTTGTTTGTTTGTTTTTTTATTAAAATTTTTTTGATTCATTCTCTTATTGATCTTCCTTTAGGTTTGTTTCTGATGTGGTTGAGATCTACTATGACAGCGATGAGGCCGTTCTGAGTGATGTGGAGATTCAAAAATTTGTTAAGGATGTTTCCCTCTATGGCCTCCAAGATAAGACTGAAAGTGAGTACAGGTTCAACTTAAGCAGAATGTCAGTGTACATTTGTATGTGCAAGCATGTGTGATTGTTTGTATTATTGTATATTCTATATGCATGTTTGTGTGTATCAAATCAGCTGTAAATGTACACAAGATAAATGCATATTGCCACTGTTTACAGAGTTCCCAAAGTCTCTGTACAGTCGAGTGGAGCTAGCTGAGTACCTGACTGCTGTGATATTCACAGCTTCAGCACAGCATGCTGCTGTCAACTTTGGACAGGTGAGAAAACACACTTAAAGATCATCAGCAAGAGTGTTAATAAATGCTACGCAAAATTCTGGATGATGTCTATAAGGCTGACATTTGTGAGAAAACTTTTGCGTTCCAGTTTGACTGGTATGGCTGGATCCCTAACAGTCCTTCCACCATGCGCAAGCCACCTCCTCAAGACAAGGGCACAGTGGATCTGAAAATTATCATGGAAACTTTGCCTGACCGTGATTGCTCCTCTTTGGTTCTTGGAACAACTTGGAGCCTCACTCGGTTCCAGGAAAATGAGGTTTGACATCTGATTGGATACACTTTCCACTTAAAATTTTAGAGGACATGGCAGAAGCCTTATACAAGTCAATATGAATAAGAATGAACCTGTTACTAGCTGAGGGTATAGAGCATCAAGGCATGAGTTAAAACACAAAATGCCAACGATTGTTTTGAAATGCATGTAGGCATTTTAAAATTATTATTTGTAATGATCTTTCTAATGACTAACAAAGTTCTGGAGGAGCACGTTCAGCCAATTCAACACAGGTGGATCACATTCAAAGAGTCAATTCAATTAATATGTGAGGAGATTAGTAAACATGAAGTTAGTAAACATCATTAAAAACTAGATAGTAAAGTTTGTAGACAAACTTTAAGTTGGCTTGAAGAAGCCTAGCCAGAAAGTTTTAAAAGTTTTAAGTTTAACTGTTTTTAGTTTAAAATAGTTTGAAAGATTAAAGTCTGAATGTTTTGAAGGCAATACAGTCTATTAGAAAAACTGATAATATATGGTGTTGCTGTGTGGTTGCTAGGGTACCTGGGGTGGTTGCATGATTCTTGCCATAATATTCATGTAGTGGCTGGTAAAATTGAGTTAAGATTTCTTTATTGATTACATCAACCCTGTGAACAATATAATATCTATAATCAGACAGTTTTTTTTAAAACTTATATCGATCAAACACTTTGCAAAACATATTTAATTAATACACACAGACATGAAGAATCACAACAATGGTGACCATCAACTCAGAACTCATCAAAACTTATCCATGGCTCCCATCATGCATTGCGGCATGAATAAATTATGAGCTAAATTTTCTTTGTAATTTCTTTTATTCTTACTATTTTATTTTGTTTTTACTGCTTTTATGTGACTTTAGTAGCTTGATTTGTGAAGTTCAGAGTTGATCTGTTTATCTGAATATGCGATTTGTTGCCATTGTTGAGATTCATACACTGGCAAATGATGCCTGTGTGTGTCTGAATAAAAGACTTTTTCCAGAAAGTTTTTATTTTATTTTTTATCACAACAGCTTGTAAGAAGTCCTTCCAAAATATATAAAAAAGATAGATTGTGAAATCACATGTTAATTATTCAAGATAATCGTTATAGCTAGTGGTTAACTACACAAAATTTAAATTTCACAGTGATAATCCAGACAATACCTGTAAAGTAAGTTAAAAAGAAAAAACTAAATTAGAATATTTGACCTCAATTTTATAGTTTTTATTTGGCAGCTGCTTCTGCTAGTCATTGACCATTTTTTTTGAAAGCGGTCTTTAACAATTATTTCCATTAATGGTAAACGTTTGTCATGCATTTCACAGTTTTTTTTTAACATTTAATTTATACTAAATATATATATATATATTAGGGGTGTAACGGTACAGATATGACGGTTCAGTAAGTACCTCCGTTTTAACATCAAGGTTCCTTATGATTTAGGTACAGCAGGTGGAAAAACTAAACCTTTTTTGTAAACAGTGGTTTAATGAACAAGTTGCTCTTTCTTTAAATACGTTCAGTCAGAATTAAAATTTCTTAGTGATAAAAATCTATCTCAGCTGATTTAAACTGTAAAGAGCCCTTTTAGCTACATTATAAGGTTACAACTAACAACTTTCAATAACAATTATCAATTATCAAAACTTAAATGTAATTACTATTTATTTTTAAATGTAATAATCAACACTTACAGTAACTTTAAAAAAAAACATTCATGCAAACATGTAAATTGCAGATGATGGAGATTTAAAATGAACTTATAAATTATAAAATTCCTATTTGTTAAAAATACATTCAATTATACAGTGGCTGTCATAACATGTTTCATAACAGATTAATTTAAACATACATTACATAATTAAGACTAACAGGTAAAGTACAATGTAGTGAGTTTTTAGTGTAATATTTCGCAAAATGCTCTTTTCAAGACTTAATTTATCTAGTGAACTAACGAGCTGTGGACACTGAGGTAAATGAAATGCTACGTGACGTTTTATTTCCATCTTTCTGCATTTGAAACACTGATTGAACAATTACATGATGTCATGTGATATATTTCTTATTATTTTCGCCACTTCTCTCCACAATCCGGCCTCAGCGCAGCCTCTTTACTTAAAGCTAGTAGTAAAGAGGAAGGATGCTGCCATTTGAATGGACCTCATTTACACTGCAGAAATGTACACTGCATTAACGGCTCTGATGCGGCCACTGGAGCTTATTGCGTCCACTCTAGTCAGTGCTTATGTTTATACCAGCACATTTCTGAACCGTCTGTCATACCACATCAAAGACTGTCAAAACACCATTTATTGTTTGAATTTTCTGGGGGAAAAAATGCTGTACTTGTTCGGAACACATCTGTTCCAAACCGAAGGACCCGTAACATTATTGGTACGAATATGTGTACCATTACATCCCTAATATTTATGAAATCAGGCTTAAAAAGCAGATCCCATTTTGGGATATGGGGGGAGTTCTCTGGGTTAGGGCTGAATTCCAAGCACATAGCCCTCTCTTTCGGACAGCTTGCCAAATATGCATTCTCTTTTTTAAGGCCATGTGCACACTTATACGTTTTCGTTTAAAAACGCAACTTGTTCTCTCCATTTTGGCCTTCCGTCCACACTGAGACTGCGTTTTTGGTCAAGCTTTTTGACAACTTTCCAAAGTGGATAAAATTGAAAATGGCGTTTTCGCATTTCAGTGTGGACTGTGAAAATGGAGGCTTTTGAAAACGATGAAGCATGTTCAGTCATGTGACGCATATTTTACTAATAGATATCCATGTTTATACCGGTAATTGTGGCTGTTATGTGCTATTTACTTTTTAAACTGCTGCTAAAGATATATTTGTACACTCTTCATATTACAGTCGTAAAAAGATGACAGAAAATGTACTCACAGTTGCTATTCCTGACTCCTGCAACTAAATGAGAGCTGCTTTTTAGATAAAACATGAGAGCGCGCGACATGGACGCGTTAGTGAATGATGAGATATTACGTAAATAAAATGATCCTGCCAAGAATTGTGTGAAAACGTATTATGTCTCTTCCGTCTGTATCATCTCAGTGAGTTTTTACGCATGCGCAGTATGGTGAATTTGTTTTCCTATGTTTCAGTGTGATGAAAAACATTTGAAAAACACTTGAAAACACTAGTGTGGATGGAGAGCGTTTTAAAACAAAAACTCAGTTTTCAAATGTATCCGGATTAATGTAGACGTAGCCTAAGCCAGATTTACTATCAGTAAATGGGCCACATTTATTATCAGTATGTGTCAGCACAAACCCCGTTTGTGGCATAAAAAAAACTTCTGCCAGGATTTACTAAAGACACAGTGGAAAAATTAGAACTGAGAAGGCATGGACATTTTTGATGGTTATTTGGTGGCTGACCTTATTGCATATGCATTCGCATGAGTTTTCCTGTTAGATGCAACATTTGTGGAAGGGCAGTATTTAAAAGATTCACGCAATAAGATTTATGCACCATTTACCGTGTAAAAATAATGACAAATCTTCAGTTCTTTACTCTGAATAATCTATTTTTCTTTCCCCCAGCGGTTCTTGGGCTTTTATCCAGATACATACTTCACAGAGCAACCGGTGAAGCAAGCCATTAAGACTTTCTGCAAGAAATTAGATGATCTGACTGACCAAATCAAGAGCCGGAATAAAACAATAACAATGGATTATTGTTATTTGTCCCCAGATAAAATCCCCAACAGTGTTGCAATTTAAGAACATATTTCTAGAAATATGTTGCCAGTCCTGACCATAGCATTTACAGCCAATGGATACTTGACAGAGAAGAACAGCTGTATTTATAAGGCACACATATTTTCAGAAATTGTTTGATTTATGCTTCTTGTTGCTGGAAATTAAGGGGTATTATCTGAGGGGTGACTGTTAATCCAGCTCATGCCAAGAAAGCAGAACCAGTTATCTGGCATTGCTTTCAAAGAGCACATACAATCCTTTTATTATTCTCTTACTTTTCTTTATTCATATAAATTTGCATAATCATATCTATACTATGGTATTCATTTAATGTGATTACATGCACTTAAACCAATTATTCTTAAGTCAACAACTTGATTTGCATTGTCAGGTTACTGATTTGCATGTAAACAGGGAAACTGGTTATTTCAATAAGCTGATTTTAGTGAGTTATCAGTGTACTGGTGTGCATGTAAACATGCTCATTGACACGTCTTTTGATTCATTTATTCATTTACATAGTCTTAATTACTCCTGACATATTGTTTGTGGTCTTTTGTAGGGTATTATTTTACTTTTAATGAAACTTTTTACCTTCAGTTACATTGATATCTTACATCTGTATTGGTTTTGATTATCAAGTATAGACATGTTTTGTTGTTGCTGTGTGATTACAGTAGATGGTGGAAGAAATAACGTACCAGCTTAATTTCTATTGTTATGGGTTTCCTGTTAAAGTGCTTTATCTTCAAGGTTAGCTGATGAAGATTTGCCGTCTTGGGTGTGAAATATTAGTTTCATAAATGCTGTCAAAGGGATTGTTTTTATATTATTCTTCTCTGACTACACTTCAAATGGCTGTTATATTTGTTTTTTTGTATTTTTTATATTGTTCATTATATTTGTATTTGTCATTGAAAAAAAAAAAAGCCTTACAGTAGCTTTAAAGAGAAATCATGTTTTCCATTACATATTATAATCACAATAATTTTGTTCGTTGTGATTTCATGACAACCATTTTCTTTTTTCCATCATAATCATTTTTTTCTGATCTTTGTCATCTGATCAAATGCTACTGTGTGTTTACTGTAGCCAAAGCAGTGAATTATACCAGGCCACATCTTTGGTGCATTTCTTTTCTTAAGAATATGTAAGGTTCTTCTGATGTTGTCTGATGCTTGCCTTTGACAAATAAAACCAGTTTGATCCAAATTAATGAGGACTGAGAGAATCTTTTCTAATCTTTGTGCTAAAATAGAGGTAAACAACTTATAGTCAACATTTAGAACACTTATTGGCCGGTAGTTACTACGTTCTAACTTATCTTTTCCCTCCTTTAAAATGACTGAGATAATCGCTTCTCTCCAGGAAGGTAAGATTTCCCTTCATGTACTACCTAATTTTAAGCCTTTAATAAAGTTGGGACCAAGTGATCGAACATGGACTTGTACCATTCTGCAGGGTAGCTGTTTGCCCCTGGTGATTTGCCTGTCTTTAATCTTGCCACGGCTCCATTGTAATTTCCGCCACTACAGATTTATTTAGTTCCTCTGACACTATGGGTAACTCTAATGAGGCTAAAAATGAATCTATCTGCAGTTTGTTGTTAATTTTAGGTTGTGAATACAAAACTTTATAAAATTCTTCAAAACTTTGTTGTATTTGCTCTAGTTTACAATGTTTTTCCCCGGTGTGATTATTCCTTATTTTATTGATAGCTCTATCTGATTGTTGTTTCCTTAAACTGTAGGATAACAATTTTAATGACCCCCTCTCCATCTCATAATATCTTTGTTTTAAGAACATACATTTCTTTTGTAGCTTTTTAGAATATATTTCATCTATTTTTTTAACAGTCTTTAAATTTAATTTCAAGGTCTTGTAGTTTCTGCCTTGTAAGTTTCTTTAAATTGGATATAATTTTACCTCTTGCCTTTAATGCATCTCAGACTGTTGATGGTGTCACCTCCACGTTATCATTTATTTCTACATAAGATTTAATCTCATTTTCTAAAGTTTGCTTGATTTGGGAATTATTTAAGAATTAATGAATTCATTCATTCAAACGGTAGAGTTAGGTCTCCTATTCAGACCCACAGTCATATAAATAGGACTATGATCAGAAATATCCATTGTGCCCAGTTCACATTGTTCAACCAAATGCAGATCTTTTTTTAAAAATAAAGAAGTAATCTATTCTGTAGTATGTCATATGGGGATGAGAATAGTGGGAGTAACCCTGGGATTTAATTCTCTCCATACATCTATGATACCAATCTCTTTCAACAAGCTATTCACCTTTTTAATCAGTGGCTTTAATTCGATAGTGCTTCTAGAACAGTCCAACACAGGGTTTAGACACATGTTAAAATCACCTCCATATATTACAATTCCTTGGCCTTTCGTGACTATTAAATCAAATATTTAATGGTAGAAATTCCACTCAGAACTTGGGGGAGCATAGACATTCTATAAACTTGTTAAAGTTCCCTCTACTTTTTCTGTTATCAATACAGATCTTTCTTCCTTGTCTTTTATTACTCGCAGTAATTAAACATAGTTAAATTTTTTGGATATAAGTATGGCCACTCTTCTTTTACGTACAGCTTTATAGGATGCAAAGTTTACCTAACTAAAACCCATTTTGTTTAGTTTTGAATGCTCTGCATCATTTAGATGGGCTTTCTGTAGAAACACAACCTCTGCTCTAGCCTTCTTTAATTTGGACAAAATCTTTCTAAATTCTAATCTTTCTTATGTCCATATTCACCGCTTTACTGTTAAGGTACAAAGAGCATCGGAACTGTGCATGTTAATTACGATGATTGCCAACTCACATCCTGTCTTCAGAAAGTTTGCAGCTTCTCCTTTAACCGTATAAAGCCTGACACATTAAAAAATTGGCGGAAAATTATCTATTTTTTGGAAATTAGATGTTTATTAAGCCTTTAAACAAAATTAAAAAAAAAATTTTTTTGGCAACTCATTTTGTTTATGATATATTTTTTGTATCACATTTGATACGTCAGGCTTTTTGGGAAATTTTTGCTTACAACAGTGTAGATTTTAGATACAAAAAAAACTATTATGCCTTCAACAGTTAGAAAACGTAGAACATTTTAGGCAGTTTTTCACTTAGTTTTTTTTACATATATCTTTTTTCCAGTCCTTTTATTTCACTTTGTGGTAGTCACGAAAGCAGTTTCTGTCTTTGTTCATGCAAAGATGCACCTTACACTTCTCGCAGTATACATGTGAGAAGTGATTGCTGGTGCAATGCTTGCATCTTTGTCGGGTTTCCCATGTTGGAAAATTATCCATGGCACCCCTTCTGACATCCAGGGGTGCACTGCAGCTTGACCTTTTACGGGGTGGAGATGGAGCTGCTTCTGGACAGGATAGTGGTCGTCCAATTTTTTAGCTTTTCCAGCACTTGTGAGTGAAGTACCAACCAAAGCTTGAAACCTTCGCAGAGCCATGGTTTTCATCTTGGGGTCTAGCATCTTCTGGTCTCTTCTGTAGAGGTTCCATGCATTGATGACTGCCACTGTAACAGTGTGCCACCAGATGTACATGTACCATCTTCGGGATTCTTTGTTCTGCCGTTTCCTGTAGCATTTCATCAGTGACAAACTGTTTGAAATACATGTATGGAGTCCAGTTACACCTGTCTTCTGTCCCTTCCTCATCAGACACAATGAAATCGACAGATGGAGGTTGAAATTGTTTTTTTCTCCCTCTATATTCTTTCTTTTTTGCATTATCCTTCACTGACTGTTTTTTGATTGTGTCCTGTGTTGTTGGGACCTCAACTGCTATGCTGCTCTGGACTACACTTTCTTCTTGATAATCTTCCTCATCACTGCTGTCTGAACTTCCATCATCATGCATTCCTCATCATCCTCCTCCTCCTCTTCCTCTAACTGCTCTAGGTCACTTGAATTGCCATCCATTATCATGTCGATGACGTTTTCAAGATGCTTTCTTTTTCTCTCTTCTTCCTCTAATCTTTTTGACATCTAAAAATACACATAACAAATTGATGAACCCAGCATATTGATTATGATTTTAGAGGAATTATTACTGTAAAAATAACACAAATGTATTTGTGGTAAGCATATTGTAGATTACATTACAAAAATGTGACACGACTGTTCAGGGATAAAGCACCTTATATACCTGCAGTTTCAAATTTAATATGTGCATTTTTAACACAATTTATATTTTAATATGGCATTTCAGTCATTAATTAGATTAATTGAATCATCCCAATATTGTGTGTGTTTGCATTGTGGTAGTCATAAAGTAGATTACATTACAACAATGTGACATGACGGTTTAGACATAAAGCACCATTAATACCTGTAGTATCAAATTTCATACACAAATTCTAACACGATTTAATTGTAATTTAACGATTAAATTAAGTAATTATGCATTGTTTCAATTCAGAAAGTGTTTAATTAATTATATTGGGCACAATACACATGTTATTTTTACCTTAACAACTTGAAATTATCCTTTATTTTCCTGCCGAAAGCGTCTGGCGTGATAAAATCGTGGTCGCCATTTTGAAAAGCTAGAAAATCATCCTGCCTGCAGTACAGTGAAATTCCACAAGGTGGCAGAATACACGTATCAAAATAGATACAATAGGTTTTCAAAGAAAGTATTGCTAAGTGTCAGCTATAATGCACACCTTTTACATTTTTGATAGTAATTAAAATATACTGTAAATCATATGTTAAAAATGTTATTTTTCATAACCGAATGGGCTCAAAAACAACATTTTCCATAATTTAAAGCTCAATAGCATTTGAGTAAAATGACTTACAGCCACAAAAACAACTACAAAATGTTCAAGTAGGTGTCAAGTATGATGCACACCTTTTACATTTTTGACAGTAATTAAAATATATCAATTGCCTGGAGTTGCTAGCCGTGCTTCTCGCACTGCGTCGCTTTCTTCCATAATTTAAAATATACTGTAAATCATATGTTAAAAATGCTATTTTTCATAACCGAAAGGGCTCAAAAACAACATTTTCCATAATTTAAAGCTCAATAGCATTTGAGTAAAATGACTTACAGCCACAAAAACAACTATAAAATGTTCATTTAGGTGTCAAGTATAATGCACACCTTTTACATTTTTGATATTTATTAAAATAAACTGTAAATCATGTTAAAAATGCTATTTTTCATAGCCGAATGGGCTCAAAAACAACATTTTCCATAATTTAAAGCTTCATATGAGACTGCTTCAGCGCTGGCTACACGATCGAGTCCCGAGATGGGCGTGGCACACTCCGGAGTGGTCAGACCCTGCCTTCCTACGGGCCGGAGTCCCCTTAGGACAGGTCTCCAGGCATGTTGTGGTTCACACGGATGCCTCCACCACGGGTTGGGGTGCTGTATGCAACGGGCAAGCAGCCTCGGGCTCCTGGACAGGACCTCGACTGCTTTGGCACATCAATTGCCTGGAGTTGCTAGCCGTGCTTCTCGCACTGCGTCGCTTTCTTCTGATGCTCCGCCACAAGCATGTGCGACTCTGGCGACTCCACCCCCAGACAGTCCAGCTGATCTGGAGTTGATTCGGAGAGGCCCAGATAGATCTGTTTGCCTCCCCAGAATCCTCCCACTGCCAGATTTATTACTCCCTCAGCGAGGCTCCCCTTGGCAGGGACGCACTGGCACACAGTTGGCCTCCGGGGCCCAAGTATGCCTTTCCCCCAGTGAGCCTCCTTGCACAGACACTGTGCAAGATCAGGGAGGACGGGGAGCAGGTTCTGCTGGTTGCGCCGTACTGGCCCACCCGGACCTGGTTTGCCGACCTCATGCTCCTCGCGACAGCCCCTCCCTGGAAGAATCCCCTGAGGAAGGACCTTCTTTCTCAGGGGATGGGCACAATCTGGCACCCGCGTCCCGATCTATGGAACCTGCATGTGTGGCTTCTGGACGGGACACGGTAGACCTCTCCAGCCTTCCACAGGCATTGATAGAAACTATCACTCAGTCTAGAGCTCCCTCTACGAGGCAGGCCTATGCTCTGAGGTGGGGTCTCTTCGTTGACTGGTGTTCCTCCCGAGGGGAGGACCCACAGAGATGTCCAATTGCAGTGGTGCTTTCCTTTCTGCAGGAAAAGTTGGAGCGTAGGCTGTCCCCTTCAACTCTCAAAGTGTATGTTGCTGCCATTGCTGCATACCACGATGCAGTCGGCATCCATCGGGAAGCATCAACTGGTCGTGAGGTTCCTCCTAGACCTAGACCGCACCTCGTACCCTCTTGAGATCTCTCCGTCGCCCTTCGGGGCCTGCGGAGACCTTCCTTCGAGCCGCTGGATTCAGTCGAGCTTAAGTTCCTGTCACTTAAGACAGCACTCCTGACCGTGCTCGCCTCCATCAAGAGGATAGGGGACCTACAAGCCTTCTCTGTCAACGAAGCGTGCCTGGAGTTCGGGCCGGCTGATTCTCACGTTATCCTGAGACCCCGTCCTGGCTATGTGCCCAAGGTTCCCACCACACCCTTTCAGGATCAGGTGGTGAACCTGCAAGCTCTGCCCCCGGAGGAGGCAGATCCGGCCTTAGCGTTGCTGTGTCCCGTTCGTGCCTTACGAATATACGTGGACTGCACCCGGAGCTTTAGACGCTCCGAGCAGCTCTTTGTCTGTTTCGGAGGACAGAAGAAGGGAAATGCTGTCTCCAAGCAGAGGTTGGCCCATTGGGTGGTAGATGCCATCTCCCTGGCATATGAAAGCCAGGGGGAGCCATGCCCCCTAAGAGTTTGAGCCCACTCTACTCGGAGTGTTGCCTCCTCCTATGCGCTGGTGCACGGCGCCTCGCTAGCAGACATCTGCAGAGCTGCGGGCTGGGTGAGTGGATGCACGCCGCCATCTTATATACCCGTATGTACGGGGGAGTGGCGTTGCGTACAAACTCGCCAATTTCATTGGCCTTTTCTGTAAAGCTCAGAGGTGATTGGTCACTCAAGCGAGTTCCCCTATGTAACGTCTCCATTCCCTCCTTCAGGGAACGAGGGTTACATACGTAACCTAGACGTTTTTGTGGCTGTAAGTCATTTTACTCAAATGCTATTGAGCTTTAAATTATGGAAAATGTTGTTTCTGAGCCGATTCGGTTATGAAAAATAGCATTTTTAAAATATGATTTACAGTATATTTTAATAAATATCAAAAAGGTAAAAGGTGTGCATCATACTTGACACCTACATGAACATTTTATAGTTGTTTTTGTGGCTGTAAGTCATTTTACTCAAATGCTATTGAGCTTTAAATTATGATAAAATGTTGTTTTTGAGCCCATTTGGTTATGAAAAATAGCATTTTTAACATATGATTTACAGTTTATTTTAATAAATATCAAAAATGTAAAAGGTGTGTATCATACTTGACACCTAAATGAAGATTTTATTGTTGTTTTTGTGGCTGTAAGTCATTTTACTCAAATGCTATTGAGCTTTAAATTACAAAAATGTTTTTGAACCCATTCGGTTATGAAAAATAGCATTTTTAACATATGATTTACAGTATATTTTAATAAATATCAAAAATGTAAAAGGTGTGCATTATAGCTGA
This sequence comes from Labeo catla, assembly GCA_012976165.1. Classification (NCBI taxonomy): domain Eukaryota; kingdom Metazoa; phylum Chordata; class Actinopteri; order Cypriniformes; family Cyprinidae; genus Labeo; species Labeo catla. Next base: position 68,445 of record VONZ01001203.1, read on the forward strand.
CACCTACTTGAACATTTTATAGTTGTTTTTGTGGCTGTAAGTCATTTTACTCAAATGCTATTGAGCTTTAAATTATGGAAAATGTTGTTTTTGAGCCAATTCGGTTATGAAAAATAGCATTTTTAAAATATGATTTACAGTATATTTTAATAAGTATCAAAAAGGTAAAAGGTGTGCATCATACTTGACACCTACTTGAACATTTTATAGTTGTTTTTGTGGCTGTAAGTCATTTTACTCAAATGCTATTGAGCTTTAAATAATGATAAAATGTTGTTTTTGAGCCCATTTGGTTATGAAAAATAGCATTTTTAACATATGATTTACAGTTTATTTTAATAAATATCAAAAATGTAAAAGGTGTGCATTATAACTGACACCTACTTGAACATTTTATAGTTGTTTTTGTGGCTGTAAGTCATTTTACTCAAATGCTATTGAGCTTGCAGAAGTTGAACAGACAGACAGTCCTTCTGGTAAAGAGTGCGATAGAAACTGTCTGAACAAGAAGTTGGAAAATCCCAGGAATCTTTGCAGTTCTTTCATGGATTGTGGAAGTGGCCACTCCTGGATAGCCTTTACCTTCCCCTGGTCCATCTGAATCCAATACTGGCTGATGACATAACTGAGGAATTGCATCATGGAGTGATGAATTTCCAGTTTGAGGTAAAGGTGGTGTTGTCTGAGCTTTTGGAGGGCCTGCTTCACGTGGTGGCGATGTTCTGGGATGGACAAAGGGTACACTCTACCCTTGGGGAGAATAGCTCCAGGCATCAGATTGATAGCACAGTCCCATGGCAGATGAGGAGGGAGGCAGGTGGCTGCCTGTTTGCTGAAGACCTGGAATGCCACATAATCAGATGGGACGGTGGTTGTCTCCTGAAGTTCAGGACTCTCAACAAGGGTGGATGCAACTAGAGCTGGGTCGGGACTTGTAAGCGGTTTAGGGAATATGGAGAGACAATTTTGTAGGCATGACTCAGTGAGTTACCGCACACGGTTCATATCTGATTCCCGGAAAATGGAGTTTGATCCAGGGGCTCCACTGTGGGTCCCTCCAGTTCCAGAAAGGTGATGGTTTCCCCATGCAGACATCTGACTCTTTGTACTTCACCCGTCCACAACATAACGGTTTTCCTTGAATAGTTTTGACTCCTGGGCTTGGCAATTATGGGACATGTGGAGGTGGATTAGGGGGTCTTGGGATATGAAATTGCCCGAGGAGCCAGAGTTTGACAAGAGACTGAAATAGAATGGTCTGGGGTGAATAGTTGTACTTGTAACAGAGATAATGTTGAGATTTCTGGTTCAAGTTGAAGGATACTCGATGAAGCGCGTGGGGGTCTATATGGGCAGGTCTTGATGAAGTGGTCCATAGCAGCGCAGTATAGACATCATATGAGATAAGCATTGAGAAATTCCACCGTGTCATTGTAGATAGACATTTGGGCGCGAATGCAAGGATCCAAACCTTGCATTGAGGGTACCTATGAGGGTATCATGTTCGGGTATAAAAGGAGCATCTTAGTCTTTGCAAACAAAGCTGGATCATGGCTTAGCACAAATCTCAAAATTTGTTTACATTTACAAGATACAATTATTTGGTCAGCAAACACATCGTAAGTCTTTTCTTTGTACTTTTATAAGGAATTCTGCCTTTCAACTAAACTAAACAGATTTTAATTTTTACAGACATGCCTTTGATTTTATTTCCTTTTACAAAAACATCTCCATTTAAGATTGAATTTGTACATCTGGGATGGCATGAGGTTGAGTAAATAATAAGAAACTTTAATTTTTTAATAATTATGTATTATGTATGTATTATGCAATAATTATGATTCTCTCTTATAAACGTTTAACTTATATGTGTATATTTAAGTACACTTATTTTAAATTTGATAAGACAGATGCCACTTTCACACATTAAACACGGTAACTGCTGTAAAATTGGCAGACTGCCATTTCCAGTAATTGTACCATATCTGCTGTTCACACAAGCAACATATTTTCTTTCCATCTTTTTACCTTTTGACAATTTTCAATGAAATATAAAAAAATAAATAACAGAAAGACAGAAGAAAGAAAGCATCAGGGAAACATTACCTGAATGTTGTGGCATCATTGACTGGAGCCCCCTGGCATCTCTGGATCAATGATATGTTAATAAATTACATTAGCACTAAATACAGATACATTTTGTCATGTTTATCATTATCATCAGTTGTGTCCATCAGAACTTTTTACAGATTAAAAAAAGACTTTTAACTTTGTTCTCACAAGCATCAAAACAGTAATTTACAAATAATAACTTTTTATTCTGGACAGAACTGATATAGTTGTCTTTTTCAAAAAGATCCTCTAGACATGATGACAAAATGATCATCATTTTTCAGAAAAAGTTGTATGTATCTTGCCTTTGAATTGATGTGCCATAACCCTATGTCCTTCACTGCATAATATTGCAAACTTGTGTTTCCTACCATATTATTTCATGGATTAACTTAATTATAAAAACACTGGTTTGTAGCTGTCACCGATGCGGTCTCTGTGGCTCCCTCCGACCACTGCCAGCGGGAACCATCCCCGGACTTTTAACTACGTTTCCCATCATCCCGTGCCTGGGACTCGCACTTCCGGTTCCGGGTCGCTCGGAGCACTTTCCCTCTGGCGGCCATTTATAGACTTCCTTCGCGGGCGTTCCCTCGCGAAGTTTTGGCTAGTCTAACTAACAATCCTGAGCGTTTTCCTTTACATCTATTGTCTATTCGTTGCCGACCGGACTGTTTGTTTACTCCTTGTGATTCTAGCTGCCTGCCTATCGACCCCTGCCTGGATTATCGTTGTTGTTTAGGATTATCTGCTCTACCACTACTACTGTTGAAAAATTAATAAAACTTTGTTACACAATATTTCTTCCATCTTTTGCATTTTATTAGTGTAATCCCCTTTATTTGCCAAAAATAAAATTTAAAAGATAAACTAATATTTTATGCCTTTATTTCATAACCAAAAATTTTTTTAATACACAACACATAATTTCACAAGGCTGTTGTAAAAAATAAATAAAAGTTGTTTCATGCATTTAAATAAATAGATGCTAAAACAAATTTGGTAACAATAGAATATAAGCTGAAAAAAAAAAACACTTCATAGGGCCCTAAACATAACTTAACTTTTGATAAATTGTGTATGTTTCATTGTTTTCATTAATTATACATGTTTTTGATTAATAAAATTAAATGTACCCATTAAAAAGGGAAAAAATTAAAACAGGAAAAGAAAAAAACAAATTTAGAAGAAATAAATAAATAAAATGGAATTTGAAAAAAAAAAATGGGTCCCTGTTTTTGCATGCAAATATATACTTTAAATGTATTAGTTCATTTGTGTTATATATTTTTGTAAAGTTATAACTTTGTGATAATACATTAATATAGTTGCTATTTGCAGTGATTACTATTTACCATTTTTTCATAGTGTAACAATGCTGCTTTGTGCCACTACTTTGGCAAAGTATCTGTCAAATGAACTAAAATCGAAAGCACAATATGACTTTGCTCACACAATGAGTTCATGATCCAGTGTTTTCAGAGTATCAGAAGAGTGGTGAGTCAGGTAATCAACATTTTTTCTTTGTTCCATTTGCACACTGAACATGGGTTAACTTATAGCTCCTATTTTTGAACTCTCAAAGTGCACCAGATGGATGAATTTAACTTTAAAATATATCCAATTGACCTGCCTAGAAGGATCCCAGTTCAACCACCTGTGTCTAACAAAATCTTACGTAATTATGATGTGAGCTTCCATCCACCACTACTAGCCCCTGATGTTTTCAAATCCTAGAAACGCCCCTGATTCAGGCTACAGTCACCCTATTATAAACTATTTTACATAACTTGCATGATCAACATAAAATGCATGATTTTTGTAATAATCTAGACTAAGTTAGGTAATATAAGTGCATTTTCTAATGTGGCAACTGTATTACCGCAACAATTTAAAAATGTAAACCAGTGAGATTTATGTAGCAAATAAGCATGTGTCTAGGTCTATACATCTTACCTGGTCTATTTTTTCTTTCCGTGCATCATAGAGATACACTGATGAGCTCAAACGCCACCCGAATCCGCAGCTTCAAATTAATTATCTGCCCGCCACCCACCCGCACCTGTATTTTTCTCTGATTTACATAACCGCACCAACTGCACCATCACATTTACAATTATTCTAATTTTAGTTTTGCACGATGATATGATGAATGGATGGTTAATTTTAATAGCAGATTGATTCAGCTGATCTACACATCGCTGCATACTTATATATGCCTAATCACGTGTGCTTTTAAGCCAAATCCATGCTAAAAAGAATAACGTTAATTGACATCTAGATGTGACTCTCCATAATCACTGATGAATTTGGTTGGGTGTTTGAACACCTACTGGATCCTTGGACAAAAGTTTACAGGGGTTCACCCAGTTTAAGTAATTTTTGATCGTAAAAATCTAATTCTTTTCATTTTTAATGTATTGCTTTCGTTATAATGTACTGATTCAAATTAATAATCAATAATTGAGGAGCTCTTTTCCAAAATGCTATAAATGTCACGCAGGCGTTGTGTGCGGGAATGATGAGGAGGAGCGAGAAAGTCCAATGCGTAAACATTTATTAAAATAATCCACATAAGGGCAGAAACAGACGGGAACAGCGGGGAAATCCAAAACAAACAACCACAACGTAACCCAAACAAAACAGAATGACAATATAAGCACCGACAACCTTGACAATCACAGCCAAACCTTAAATACACTGAACTAACCAATCGGGGGAGACAATGAGACAATGACGTATAAACAAGAAACGGAAACGGAAGGACCAAATACGGCCAACACAGGGAAAACACAGACATAAACAGCCCAAAGGGTCTGACAATAAATCCATTTTGATTAATTTGAGTAAAAATGTGTTTTCTTTACCAAGAAAGTGGCAAGATGAAAACCACTGTTTTCTGTTTTAAACTTTCACATAGCATCTTTAGGTTATAGTAACACAAAAAATTCAAATCTAGATTTTGATTTTTCAAAGATTTATTATAAAAACTGATTATTCTTTCCCAAAATGCAATAAATCCATTAGGGGTCTACGCTTTCTTTTCTTTTTAGAGAAAGTATAAGTGATGGAAAGAGATGGCATAAGTGCAATCAAATTCATAAACTCTTGTTGAGATTAATGTTTTAAATATACAATTTTGAACATAGAAATATTAAATGATTTTAATAACTAAAAAGAAGATAAAAATGAAATACTGCCAGTAGGTGGTGGTAAGTCACTGATTTAATTTCTGAATCATATCATTCATTTGATTCGTTCGAATGGCTGATTAATTCAGGAATAAAGCAAGTGACTCTTTTTCTGAATGATAATTGATTCATTGACTTGCTAGAAAATGCACATCAGCTGTGACTTTGTTTCAAACTATTTTTGAAGATTAAATAGAGCAAAATCAGGCAATAGTGTTATAGTCAATGTAAGTCACTTAATATTAATTTCTTGTTTATTTAACTGGTATTAAATCAATATCTCATTTACAAACTCCCTTAAAAATCATTAAAAGCTGTCAATCATCTTAGTTAATCATGAGCTCACAAAATTATAATCAATGAAACTCTCTACACCAGTGGTTCTCAATCCTGGTCCTGGGGGGCCCCTGCTCTGCACATTTTTCATGTCTCCCTTATTTCACACACCTGATTGAGATCATCAACTCATTAGGAGAGAGATCCATGAACTGAACTAATGAGCTGATGATCTCAATCAGGTGTGTTAAATAAGGAAGACATGCAAAATGTGCAGAGCAGGGGGCCCCCAGGACCAGGATTGAGAACCACTGCTCTACACTACCCAATGAATCTCTTATTTACACTCTCGCTACACTTTGTTTATGAAAGAATTCGTCAGATATGTCTGTGATACATTACTCAACGTTGAAAAATATGGATGCGGGGTGTATTCAAAGCACCACCTTTACTGTTTACAATGCGTGAAATGCTGCGCTGTGATTGGCTGAGCGGATGTATCACATTTTGCAGAAAAGGGAGACTGGTGTTTGTCGTGGTTTGGAAAAAAAGGGAGAAAACATGACAGAATAACACGGCAGATATCGCATTTTGCATAAAATTAAAAACTGCCTTTTCAATAATGACCAGATACAATACTGATTTTGGCAGGAACTCAATTTTATAAAAAAAAAATGGCATTTATCGCATTTTGGAAAAGAGCTCTTCAATTATTATTTTAATACTCTGCATGCCTCCCTTGACATGTCACGTATGAACAGGGAGCAAATGTGGTGCTGGCGCAGATGGAGTGGGCACGGGCGCATCAGGCGCAATCATCAAACATATTTCAAAGGAACCCAGCGCCATGGTTCTCACTGACTTTACTGGGTTTATTGAGCGAAAATTTGCCTTTATTCACATACGATTTAATTAGAAATGGTGGCCTGTTTTAGATTTAGGTGTGGTATACGCAAAGCGGACTGATAAAGAAATGGGTATACGCAGGTACTGTACACTGCATATTACCCTACTCAATAGCATTAACACAGGCATAACTCCCTTCAAACTTTATCTTGAATGTCACCTTTTCGGTCGCAACTTTTCAAACAAGCGAACAGACACACACACACACAAAGTATTTAAAACAGGTTCATATTTTAGAAAATGTAGTTAATATTTGCGTCATTATTGATTTATCTCATCCACCCACAACCCACCCGCAAATAATCAGAATGCATTTTTTTATTAACCGACCCATCCGACCCACGGATTATCCGCAGCACCCGTAGATATAACCACCATCCGCACATCACTACTGCATCAGGAATTACAGCTACACTGAGGAATCTGTGGAATCTGAGGTGAATTCCACAACTGAAAACATTCTGAAAGACAAGGTATATGACTATTAAAAAATAAAAAGTCAGTTGTACATTATTATTATTATTTTTTTTAATATAAATGCTACTTTTAAAGAGATAATTTGTTGATGTCTGCTTGTCATGATTGTGAAGAATAGTCGAGTAGACTACTCTTTGCCTCTGCTTAATTGCTCTTTTACACTGACTGACTTTTTCTTTTGGGATCATTTGTAGAACATTGTTCTTTTGGCACACGTATGCTCCAATTATTAATGATTCACAGGGCTCCATAAAGAGTGGAGATGGTTGCAGGAAAACTTGACATAGGTAGTCATTCTCTGATGGCAACATTTGCCATCTTCCAGAATAATGGAATTGTCTGGCTGTTTTGAAGAAATGGCATTGCCTCTTTGAATACTTTTTATGGTTGTGCCATCTTGGTTTTCTCTGATCCTTTTCACAATTTGCACAAGAGGGCTCTTTCCTGAGCGCACCATTCTCTTCAACTTCTGCATGTAATTCTCAAAAGGAAAGGCCCTGCATTCATCCAAGTAGCCATAACTCTTGGCATCAGATGCAAGATGAAGCAGTGAATGTACATTGTACACCAAGAATGATGGTCCACACAGCTCCCTGCCCTTAGCTACAAAATACCCTAGCAACTTGTGTGCATATGATGCATGTTGACTGACCAAGGAGGGGCACAGTAAGATGCTTATTGCAACACTGAAAGTTAGAAAGTGCTCATAAAGTTCTTGTTGCAGAATTCCTGATAAAACCAGCTTTCCAGTATAAACCAGGAATTGTCTAAGCTCTGTAGCCTTCCACCTTTCCAGGTGTCTCAGACTTCTTGGTTTTCTAACAAAACAAGATGGGATGCATTGCTGAAGATCAATAAGCCTAGCGCTCACCATGTCTACTTGACCAACAGACATCATGGTTTGTCTACTACGTCCCTTTTCTCCTCTTGTCCAAATTGTCAACAATTTCTTCATAACACCAAGACATGCCTGGTGCATGTAACTGATGGGAAACTGGCCAATCATATCAATTGGTAACTCTGTCAAAGGTGTTCTTCCATTATGGTGTTCTGGTTGGGTTTGTGCTCTAAATGAATGATCTGTTCTTACTTCATACCCATCAACTTCTTGACAAGTCATTCTTCCTTCCCAGAATCCTTTTTGTTCACATCTGTCACAACCATGATATGCAGAAAATGGCTTGGTGTTTTTCACCATTGCTTTGGCTGGTGCATCACATACAATGCACCTTAGCTTGATTCCAATGATCCTCCCATCAAATTTAAGACCACTTTCTAGTAATTGTTTTATTTCTGTAACAGCATCCTCAAAAAATGTAAGATCTAAGGGTCTTTGAGATCCCAGTGTCAGTGTTACACGAAATACAATCACTGGTTTAAGATGAATGGAACACAACACAGGCCACACTGACAATGATGAACTCTTGAAGAGTGGAAGTCCATCAACATTTAAAGAAATCTCCAGAGAATGTATTCTGGAAGTCACCTCACAAGGACATCTTTTTTAGCACTTTCTCAATTTCTTCAGACAATGAGAGATGAATATACTGCATTCCAAATTTATTCTGAATATCAACTGCTCGCACAGTCTTCAAAAGTGCGCGTGCTGTAGCAGGCAATGTGTCATGTCCTTGTGAACGCAGGACTTTTAAGAGGTCATCTAAAGCACATTGTCGGATTTGGTGTTTGTTGGCCCAAGCAATGAAGTCCTCTCTTAAAGAATTTGTTTCACGATCCTCCTCAGAGAATGACAAATATGTTTCACAATCTGAAGAGAACTCAGGGATTTCATCTGTGTTAAATGTATCCTCTTGGTTTAAGAATATATTTCCACTCTCTCTTAAAGAGCAAGCTGTGCTGCACTTGATAACGGCTTGATAATGTATTATTCTTACCTCAATGTGAAAACAGCCTGTTGGGCAAAGAAAAAGAAACAATATCAGAATAATTGCTTTACTTGGACCAAACGAGATACTAATTTAGATGAGGCAGATTTAGTTTTCACACTATGTGCATAATGTGATCTGCTACACAAGCCTGAATTCGCCATTGTCAGTGCCACAAACATATGGTCTTTGTAATAATGACTGTTTTTTTTTTTATGTGTGATGTTACAAATATTTGTTTCTTTCACATGCATTTACCAAAAAATGACTTAACCAACACTCTATATGCACACCTAAGCAACAGAACCACCACTGGCTAGTAAATTGTTTAGTGTACTCACCAAACTATCTATCTACATCTACTATATACATCCTAATCTATCTATCTATCTATGCTAAATGTACGCCTTATAGTCAATAACATATAATAAGCCTTACAATATATATATATATATATATATATATATATATTATTAGCCTTACAGTCAATAAAAATTATAAAAATTATAAAAATTAAAAATTATATATACGTTTACATATATAGTGTGTCAATTTTAATTGATATGTAAGACTTGTAACAAAATATCATAACAAAAACACTGGCAAGTTTAATCTAACAATTTATTGGCCAATGGCTAACAACAGATATTATTTGTTGTCTAGATTGAACGTTAACTTCCGAGTACACGCTTAAGTCGCTGTCTGTTGAGCTGAAATGCCAATCACTTTTCATAGCTTCATAATAGCTTAAAACTTTTGGTATAATGTTAAGGCACTTTATCATTTACATGACCAGAATATGTTTAACGCTTTTTCATAAATATGAGTAATGATATCTGAATACTGAAAAAAAAAAAATAGTTAGCATTACACCAAGCCCAATCACATCCATTCAGTTTATTAACAGAACAAATAAATCTCACATTGGAGACAAATATTGTAGGTTTTCTTTAGATATTACAATATATTATTCATCAGAGAAAAATCAAATGCGATACTCACATATCCTGGCTTGAAGAAGAATCAACGGGAATCTGGCTTGAACGGCCCAACGGTCTGTTCAATTGTAAAATGCGCTTCAGAATAGTGACGAGTACACGTCGTACAGTGGTTGTCCAGACAGCCTAAGTACAACCTTCAGCGATCCGTGGTTGAATGACAACATTGTGACAATGCAGTAACAACCTTAACAACACAATGTAGAACCAACAACCATTTAGCCATGTTGTTACAACGTTGCTAAAAGGTTGCCTACGTTGTAGCAATGTTCTGTGTTTGTTGGGAGCTCAGGTTCACAAAAGCCCGGCTGCTCTAATACACTGCCGTTTTCCTTATTATTCTAGATGTCAATCAACGAGCAGAAAGAAAACTCGGGGAAAATTAATTCAGATACAAAAATTAAGCAAACCACAACTCAATGTCACATAGGGACGTAACAAATCAAATATATATTAGGCTGACCACACATATTCATCAGACTATGTATTCATATTCATCTGAATCAGACTATGTACCTCAATTTTCCCACGGGGACACGTGCGATGTGATGATCTTTGGAAGCACATGCACAGTAGTGATAACAAAACGACTCCAAATGAGTCAATTTACATGATTCATTTACGATTTATTTACATGAGAGACAATAGCACGGCAAAGTTTAAAGTTATGACTGAAACAGAATTTCAGCACCACTGGAAATGAACAGCAACCAACCATATAGAAAGCAAAGATATGAGTTATATTCAAGATTCAAGGTTCAAAGTGTTTATTGTCATGTGCACAGTGAGGAAGACCTGAAGACAAGACCTTTGGGTTACAACTTGTGGACTTGTACACCTGTATGTGCAAAAGTGTAATATTGACTTTTGCGCAAAATAACAGTACAGTAACATGCTAATTTAATGCAACTATATAATAGTAATAGAAGCAGCAGTAACATTAAGAATGTGCAAATTGAAATGCAGCTACTTGATAATAACAGCAGCAGAAACATTAACAAATGTGCAAAATGAGAAGGAGCAATTTAGTCCAACTAATTTATGAGATAGATAAGACTAGTCTATGTCCTTTGGCTACCTGTTTAAAAATCGAATGGTTGAGGGAAAGGAGTCCCTTTAATCTGTAAGTCCTGCATTTCTCACTCCAGTATCCACATCCTAAAACACTGACTTGCATTAAAAACAGGTGACATGCATTAACTGCACATTCATTCTAAGTGGAAAATACTCGGGTTTAGTTATCACACTTATCGTATATGTGTAGAGTCTAATATAAACTTTATATGCATGTATACATTGTATACACATGTATAATCAGTGTAACAGCAACTGTTATCAATAGCAGTAAGTGTGAAGGAACATCTGAAACCTCTAATTAAGAATGACGTCTGTAATAAATCAGTAAATCAGATGTCTCATAGACGTGATGTCACTGAAACGACTTAGAAGGTCATCTATGTGATGTATTCCAGATGAGCAAGCGGCCAAAAAAATATGCCTCCCAGATGAAAACACGCACATCAAACAGATGTCTCTGCGAAGCATGTGTGCTATCTGGGTGTGCATGGAAGGGGAACGGCCTTTATCCAACAGCTCTTGCAGGAAGGACAATATCACCGATATGTTACAAGAAGTTAAGTCCTCACTGTGGGCATCTTGTAGATGGGGCTCTAGCATGTCATATGATATTTAGGACTCCTTATGAAAGATCTGTTTGTTCCCATCAAGCACCCAGAGGTGCAGAGCCCACAGCTCAGGTTGGGGGTGCCAGATTTTTCTGTTCACCTGAGAGAGGAGGTCTTGTGGAATGGGCCATGGGGCTGCTGTTAGCAGCTGAGACAGCTCAAACCAAAGCTGATTCCTCCAGTGCAGGGCCACTAGGAGGACTTTGTATTTGTGTTCCCTGATTCACCTGATTACTTGGAGGATCAAAGCCATCGGGGGAAAGACGTAAAAGAGGAGGTTGGGCCAGACATGGGTCAATGTGTTCTTTTCTTTCGAAAAATATATTCAGCAGTGAGAGTTGTCTTTTGAGGGAAAGAAGTGGACCTCTGCCTTGCCAAAGATCTCCCAGATCTTCTGAACCATTTGAGGATGGACCATCCAGAGCTCCTCAACCCATCTTGAATGCATCTGTCGAGACAACCTTCCTTCTGTAAATGATGCCCATAGTCACACCCAGCTCGCTTCCAAGGGGCCAGTGCCCGGTTACATAAAGCACCTTAAGTGTAATTTTTCCTTAATTTAGCCCTTAAATTTCCCTTACACTTAAGGGCGTTGCATAAAATATCCCTTAAATGTTACTTAAGGGTTCCTATAAGTGAAACGTCATAAACCCTTTTGACGTTTTTTTGAGCTGATTTTTCCCTTAAGCAATCCCTCAAAAACCATTAAGTGTTGCATAAAGCCCCTTAACGTTCATTTCCCTAAGTATAACTTAAGGTTTGAAAGACTTTACCTTAAAAGTTACACAGACACAAATAAAACGACATGGCTGAGTTTATGGAACCAGCTGAAGATGAGTATGTGCCAAGGCGATTTTTTTCGCGATAGGGAGAACCCTTTGGACCATCTTAGTGGTGAAAAACTGTTGCAGGAATACAGATTTGATCGCCGCGCAATATTTGACATCGCTAACAAACTGGAAGAAGAGCTTGATCATGTCACGCAACGCAACCACTCACTACCTGCGGTGTTACAAATGTTGATAGCACTGCGGTTTTTTGCAAGTGGGAATTTTCAGTCCATAGTTGGAGATGTTTTTCACGTACATAAATCTTCCTTCAGTAGAGCCAATCACCAGGTTGTAGGGGCTCTTTGCCGTCATTTAAACCAAACGGTCAAGTTTCCATCTCGTCCTGAACAAAAGGTTATTCAAACCAGTTTTTTTTCGAAAAGCAGGTTTTCTCCGAATATGCGGTGTGATTGACAGCACACATATCAGGATACAGGCGCCCCGGACACACGAAGATCAGTACATAAACAGAAAAAACTAGCATTCAATAAATGTACAATTAGTATGTGACCATCTGTGCAACATCACAAATGTTGTTGCATCTTGGTCAGCAAAATTGGTAGAGAATTTGAAGCTGGAATGCATAGAGGTCTTCTCCTCAGGGACAGTGGTTACCCCTGCAGACCATGGCTCATGACACCCTTCATCAATCCCCTCAATGCTGCACAGGCATGTAATTAATTAAGACTTATCTGTTTTGTTAATGTACATTTTGTGCCTACATTTGTGTGCACAAAGTAAGCTTTGTAAAAATTTAAATTAAGTTGTAGGCTTAAGTGTAAAAGACTGCATGTTTTCATGAGATGTTGCGCACAAAAAATGAACTTGCATGCAAATCTTTAATGCACTACTTTATTGTCATATTATTTATTTTAAAGCACTGTCAACACTGATGATAGTCATTGATTTACGCCTGTAGGAAAGGTACAACAATACATTGACGCACACAAGGTCAATAATTGAGAGGGCGATCGGCCAGCTGAAACGCAAGTTCCACTGTCTTCACACGAACTGTGTGTTGAGCCTCCCAGGGCTTGCAAAATCATTGTAGCGTGCATTGTACTCTTCAACCTTTCGAAGAAGTATGCTGCCTTCGAAGAGGAGGATGAGCATGAGGAAGAAGATAGTCATGAAGTGCATCCGATTCTGTAACATGATATCCAGCAGGCTGGATATGCTGTCAGAGATGCCATTGTGAATGCATTTTTTGATTAGTTGTACAGTAGTTACGGTAGTAGTAATATTATAAATAAGATATATATAATTATTGTAATTATAATTATTATAATTATTTGTAATAATAATGATAAAATAGGTTATTTAGCATTAATATAAACTTGTAAATAATATAAAAGTTTATTATTAGTAGTAGTGTTATTACTATTATTAATTACATTTCTATCTAATATTGTCATTATTACTCTTGTGTATATATATATATATATATATATATATTGATTATTATAATAAACGCAACACTTTAAATCTGTAATTAAATATATTTATTCATCAATTGATGTGATTGTAATCCTTCATTTTGTAGCTGCAAAAGTTTGTCTTTAAGAATTATGTTGTAAAGCTCCTGATTTTCCTTCTCCTTCTTTATTTTATCAATTTCTAGCTGCAGTTTCTCCTTCTGTAACTGTAGCACCTCTCTCTGCAGTTGTAAAACATCATCCCTCACTGTGGCTGGTGGAGAGGGAGTTCGCGTTTTTCTGCAATACACATTTTTTTTGGAGAAATTAAGAAATACTCCAAATAAACCATTGGTGTAGTGGTGCATGGAGAAACGGGTTTTCTCTGTATTAGAGCCATTTTGAACGTACTGTTTTGACGCATTCGTTTACTGAATCCTTGGCTTGGACAGAGAAGTTTACAGGGGTTCACCCATTTAAGAAATTTCTGATAGTATTAACCTGCTGCTTTTCATTTTTAAGGTATTGTTTTCATTATAATCTACTGATTAAAATCGTAATCAATAATATTTTTTTTACCCCTCTGAGCGCTTCTCCTGACATGCTCTGGTGTATGAAAAGAGAGCATCTGAGGTGGGAGGACAGACCAGGCGCAATCACCAAACTTCAAAGGAACCCGGCGCCACGGTCCTGACCTGAGCATTGTCTTTACTGGGTGTTTTAGGGAATATGTGCATTAATTCACATGCGTTTGAATGAGCTATTTATGTAGTGGACTGTCATGGTTTTGGCTAATGCAGGACTGAATGATGCACATCAGAGAGGATTTAGAAGTGGGTATACGCAAAACCGTCTGATAAAGAAGTGGGTATATGCCGTATACCTATATATACCTATAGGGTATAAGCTATACCCTGCATTACACCACTGCCTTAGACAAAAATGTTTAAAAAGAGCAATAAGTCCTCACTTGGCTGTTGCTTGGTTTAGCGCTCTGTTGGTGCTCTGATGGTGCTCTGATGGTGTTGAAGCTGCCTTTCCTGTGTGTCGTGCTGGAAAGGTCTACGTGCGAAAGGAATTTCAATTATAGCATTATGTTATTACACATTACGTCTCTCATGATGTTAAAATAATAATGTATCCTGTAAATCTAAGCCACTAGTGGTAAGTTTAATTTTATGCTGTGCTGAGACTATAATGTTGTCTCACTCTTCTACTGGCTCAGCTTCACTTTCCAAACCGCCAGAGATGCTGGCCATGACAGGTGAGTCCACTACAAGGATGTCTTGCACCATCTTTGTACAGATTGACAGCTCAGCAGGGGGTGGTCCTCCACCTGTTTATCAGTTTTGTTATTGTTAATTGTCTGAGATACTATACGGAAACCAATTGCCCTCTCCACTACGGTGCGGTGAAGATAATAAAAAAAGTATAAGTTATAGTTTTATTTACAGGTTTTGTTTGACTTCTTATTGATGTTTATCTCTTTTTTTGCAGCCACAGAAATGTTTTTGTATTTTTTCATTACTTCTTGAACCGTTCTCTTTACCCCGAGATTTTGTGCATTGATTTTTTCTGTTATTTCCTCCAACTGTTTTTGTTTTTTGACGGAAGTTACATTGAGATTCAATTTGCTTTTTAAAATACCCTTTCTTTTACCGTATTCATCTAGAAGGGTACATTTCTCCTTCTCTGTCCAATTTGGTTTTCTTTTGTTTTTGTTTTCCTTTTCCATTTCTTTTTCCATCTTTATTAGTTGTTTGCGTGAATGTTTATATTTACTGTAGCGTTCCTATGGAAACAATAGAATTTCATAATGGAAAAACCTGGGTCGCTGTCATGAAATACTTAACGATTCCCCTTTACTAAAGGAAGTGTTCAAGGGATTATATGTGTAAGGCCTCTATCGAACCAGTCGCCAAAAGAGAGACAGCAGGAGAATCTAAAGCTGCCCCCTCCAACCAGCATGAATAATAAACTTTATTTACAGCCATCCCTGCAAACTCTCAAGAGAGTTTTAGAATCTTCTGATCCCTACAATAACACCTCCTTGTCTGGATCAATCCTGCTTTATCTCCCCAGGGGACAAAACACCCCCGTGCAAACCACATGGTTAATGGTGCTCCTTGACCAGTCTGCTGATATAGGAAGAGACACAGGAAGAGAGAGCGATCAGCCAGACCCCTCACGAGTACCAAAGGAATGATAAAATAGTGATAATAGGAATCTCCCCCTCTCTTCTGAGACCATCTCAAAACAGATGGCTGGGGCAACTGCTGACCAACAATGCATAAATTGGAAATCGGACAAACATGAAAGACAGATTTACATTGACGCATCCCACCCGCAGGGTACGCGGGTCACTACAACGTGACACTCCGCATTCCTTTCTTCCCCTCTCAGATACGCCAAATGTTCTTTCCCTCCAACAAAGAATCCATGAACTTATACCAACGATCCTAAAGACAATCATTTATCTCCGCAAATAACCCATAATTATATGTTGTCTATGTCTCTTATATGCTTGGTGTGTTTATTGTAACCTACGCAGCTAACCAATGTGTGTATAACCAGTTAGGTAGACAAAGTTGTTAGTGTGTATGCAAGATGCCCGATGTTTGGTATTAAATGAAAGCTCATTTTATTTCCAAGATGTCGACGTGAATGAAAGGTTTATATTATATTACAAGGTTCGCAATTCAACACTTATTGAAGAGACCAACAAACTCTTGCAGGAAAGTTGCCTCCATGTGACAGAAAACATTATGCTAAAATATGTACAAATGAGCAACAGTATGGGCGGAGCCCCGCCCTGCAACCCAAATGATTGGAACGCAACTTCATGGGACGGACTTCGTCGGCCCGGTTAAATTCAAATGTCCAGCACAACACAGGGCCTTTCGCCTGTTGCATCTGCCTTTCACCTGTTCTATTTGCCTTGCGTCTTCAGCTCGCTCCCACCAGTGCTCCAGCTTGATAACAACGCGACTGTGCCATCCAAAACTCTACAGAACCAGCTAAAGCTTTACGAAACTCGCAACTTCATGGGACGGACTTCGTCGGCCCGGTTAAATTCAAATGTCCAGCACAACACAGGGCCTTTCGCCTGTTGCATCTGCCTTTCACCTGTTGCATTTGCCTTGCGTCTTCAGCTCGCTCCCACCAGTGCTCCAGCTTGATAACAACGCGACTGTGCCATCCAAAACTCTACAGAACCAGCTAAAGCTTTACGAAACTCTCAAAGTCCTTGCGACCTGCAACTCCGACTTGCAAAGAACTTCCAGCTAATCACACTCGATAACCAGACAGTCAACTGAAACTTGAACTGACCAAACTGCGTGAAACACCGAACAGCGGAAGCAGCTTGAAACACCTCGCCAGCACTCACCTGAGCTCCGAGAGCATCATCCGTGTAACCAAGCAACCAACTGAAGCTTCATCCAGCCTCTCCATCTGACCAATCACCACCGAAGGCTTCCCAAAGACATCATCCAAAGAACCAAGCAACCAATCAGAAGTGGCGTGATTCCCTCTGCTAAGACGAGCCCACCAAGGAAAACCCGAACGCAAGTAAAATAAGGTCTCCTTAATCTCTTGTTGAACTGGTGCTAAATTTCCTTAAGCAGCTAAAAGATAAATCTCTGCTTTTATCGTTTTCTCAGATTGCAATTTAAGAACTAGTAGCAGATACTAGTAGTTTTGGGATTCCCTTCAAACTCCATAGACTCTCATTCCTTGAACTGTATGCATGTGTGTGTGAGTGTGTGTATGTGTGTTTAATCGTTAGTATTTTAGTTCATGTATCTAAGAGTAGTTCAATAAATTCTTGTTTCATTGAAAAGAACATTGTCTTGTTTTTCTGTTCATCACACTATTGCCTGAGCCCTAGATGTTGCTACCTAGCTCATAACGTACAAATATTTTGGTTTATATTATAATCCGATGGCCACGGGAATAATATAAACATCCAGAGTTGGTAAAATATTCTAAGTGAACGTTCGGTGGACGAACAGTTGATAAAAGTGTAAATTACTAACTTTGAATCAGTTAATCAAGTTGATTCCGAATCCTTTGGATTCGATTCTCAATTGAATCACTTAGATTTGACCTAAAACCCTACATATGCAACACCCTTACGTTATTGCCTTAGGTAAGGTGAAATTATGCCTTAAGTGAAAAACTTAAGGGAAAAACTTAAGGTGCTTTATGCAACCGGGCACAGGGCTGCCACACAGGCCTGGTTAACTCTGACTTGATGCCACGCATGGTGTAAAACTAGCGGTTTCAGCCAGTACTGAGTAATGAGTATCATCAGCTGTAGCACTGGCAATGCAGAGACCATGAAGGCTAGCATCTTTGGAAGTGTTTTGAGAGGGCGAGAGTCTCCGATTTTGAAGGAAACCTTGAGCTGTTGTATGGCCAGATTCATTGGCTAGGGGACAGTGAGCTCTTGGCAAAGTTGACCCTGAGACCCAGACACTCTAAGTGGCTGAGAAGGACGGATCGGTGAGATATTTGCTCAGCCTCCCATGGGGCTAAAATGAAGCAGTCATTGAGGTAATTGGGCTGCAGATGGCCGCATACATGTACTTTGTAAACGTGCGAGGAGCCAGGGACAACCTGAAGGGAAGGACTGTGTACTGACACGCCACCCCCTCGAAGGCCAATCCTAAGAATCATCTATGATGAGGAGCAATCTGGATGTGAAAGTAAATGTCCTTCAGGGCCAGAGAAAAGAACCAGTCCTCTGGACATTTTTGCCAGAGAATTTGCTTTAAAGTAGTCATTCTGAATAGCCTTTTCATAAGAGCCTAGTCAAGGTGTCTGTGATCGAAGATGGGCTGGAGGCTGCTATCCTTCTTGGGGACGAGGAAGTAATGGCTTGAAGAAGCCTGACTCACTCTGAGCTGGCAGAATGTTTTCTATAGCTTCCTTTGCAAGCAAATTCATCACCTCAGAGTGTAGCATGTGGTTGCACTTGCTCTGCACTAAGGTGTGAACCACTTCAGTTTTCGAGTGAACTGAAGGTGGCCGTGGCGAGACTTTGCCCCCTCGTCTTCCTGTCCAGTGGATCACGATGATGTCTGAGGTGTCAGATCCAGCGTCAGCTTGGGACAGGGTTCCTTGGCGCTTTAGGAATGGATCCAGCCACTGTCGGGGCTCAGGCTCCTGAGTATTCTGAGCGGGCGGTGACACAGGTTTAGCTAGCTGCTGAGCTGGTGCAGGCTTGAGACGACTGGTGGCGGTTGCAGAGCTGGAGTGTTTGGGCAAGAAGTGTCGCATTGCCTGGGACTTCAACTTTAACTTCATTTATTTATATAGCACATTTAAATGCAACGTTGTTGCCCAAAGTGCTTCACAATATGACGAATAAAATAAAATCCACACACAACTTGCACACAAGTAAAACAATCATTTGTAAAAAGTTCACAAATCAAACTTTCTCTACTTCTAAGGCCAGACAAAAAAAAAAAAATTTCAGCCGGGACCTAAAAGCCTCTATAGACGAAGCTTGCCGAATGTACAGGGGAAGATTGTTCCATAGTTGAGGACCTATTACTGAAAAGGCACGGCCCTCTTTTGACTTCTTTTTTACCAAGGCACATTCAACAATGGCTGATTTACTGATGTAAGTGACCTAGCTGGTGTGTGAGACTCTATGAGGTCAGTAATATAATTTGGGGATGAGTTATGTAAAGCTATAAAAACCCATACTAAATCTTAAAATCAATCCTATACCTGGCTGGTAACCAGTGGAGAGATGATTGCACTGGAGTAATGTGTTCCCTTTTTTTGTGCCAGTCGGAAGCCTAGCTGCGGCATTCTGCACAAGCTGCAATAGTTGTCGTTGACAGATCCCTGCATAAAGTGAGTTACAGTAGTCCAATCATGACGTGATAAAAGCATGAACTACAATAAGCTGATAAAAATTGCTTCTTACAACTGAACTAATCTGTTGATGAATCTTTTATGATGCCAAGATTTCTCACACTATCTTTCACTGTCATTTCTAAGCGGGCAAAAGCAAATCTGTATGTAATCAGCATACATGTGATATGAGATGTGTTGACGGCAAATAGACCCCAGCGGGCACATATATAAAGAAAACAGTGTAGGGCTCAAAATTGAGCCCTGAGGAAAGTTGTATTTTAAGTGAACCACAGGGGATGAAACATTTGTTGTTGTGGCTCTGCCTATTTTAGCATTTTTGCTCTCCCTACTGGTCATTTTGTATTCTACCACTCAAATTTACATTATTCAGTTTCCGGGTTCAGAAGAATAGCGTGCGCAGCAAAGGGTAGCACATTTTTATGTTGTTGCATCATTCCATTGTATTTACAGCACTTAACGAGTGTCATGAATCTGGTTGGTGACCTTCGGTCCGCTCACCACCAGATGTCGCTCTCGCTCTATCATATCACACAGACTGTTGCATTGCACCCCGGACTACTACTCCCATCATCCATCACGCTGATTGAGTCAGCACCTGTGGCCAGTAAGGTGCGCTATATAAGCCCCGGACTTTCCCCCTGTATTGGACGGAGTATTGTGGTTTGTTGTAGTTATTTCTATGGTAGTTTTGTGCATGTTTCACTAGTTTCCGGGTTCCAGAGTTCCCGTGTTCCCTGTGTTTAGCTTTCTCGCCTGGCCATTTTGTCTCGTCTGTCTCGCCGCCTGCCTTCTGGACTCTCACTCATTTTACGGATTATCACCTCGCTTTGCCATCCTGGATTACATTCGCCACGGATTGACCCATGCCAGCTACACGGACTATTCCCACGTCTTGCCTTTGTTATACCTGTTTGCTGTTGTTCTGACCCTGCCTGTTCAACCATGTCTTTGTCTCGTCCCATGAATAAAAGCTCGTATTTGGATCCGCTCGCCTCTCGCCTCTTTTCCCACGTTACAACGAGGCACTGCCTGTAAGTAAAGTTTGATTATCATTGATTTATGTCATTCTGTATGTCTATCAGCATGTATTATAAGCATTTATCTCCCAGTACATTTATACTGTGTTAACATTTTGCATGATTCCATGTTGGACAAATTTGGATTCAACATTTTTCATGTAACAGTTTATTTCTACATACTCTTTTTGTTTTATTTTACAGTTTTACGCATTTTACTCAGCAAATCATCTGAACTACCACTTCCGGGTGTCAAGTCTGTTTATTGAGTAGAAGTGTTTAGCTTGCTGGATAAGAAGCCAGTACATTTGCCAAATTAACATAAAATGTCTCTTCCTTAATATAGGAGTAAAACCATTCCAAGACCATTCACCCAAACCCCATCTCACACTCCAATTAAAAAAAATCAAATGATCTACCATGTCAAATGTGGCACTGAGATCTAACATAATTAAAACTGCAGCCATGCCAGAATCAACCGTTAATAGTAAATCATTTAACACGTTTAGCAGATCTCGGTACAATGACCGGCTCTGAAACCCAATTGCAATTTGTCCAGGATATCATTTTGCCACAAAAAGGGGTGATTTGAGTCAGAACTACCTTCTCTAAAAGTTTTGATAAATATGGAAGTTCAGAAATGAGATGGAAATTGTTCAGCTCTGTAACCTCAAGGCCAGGTTTTTTTTAATTAAAGGAGAAACAACTGCTTGTTTAAAACAAGATGAAACACAACCCTGTGTCACACGCACCGAGTCACGTGAGGTCACGAGGTCCCGGAAGTAATCTCCGTGGGTATATAAACAGGAAGTAAGGTTCAGTCAGCACCGGACATTGAGTTCATGGTTTGTCTCTTTGTTGGTCGCCTCAACTTCACCAAATCAACTCACGTGAGTACCGCTCTGCGGACGTTTATATACCTTTCTGTGTGTGAATGAGAACGCGGGTTTCCTGGTGGAAATCTCTACTCCTTTGCTGGAGCGTTCTCAGACTAATTGCGTGGCTAACCTGCTCACTCGTGTGTATCCGCGTTTGAGTTCTCTGTCACACTACACGGGGACCACTTCTCGATCGACCACTTCTTGTCTTGCCTCCGTGACACCCTGGGCTAAAGAACTATTCACAACAGAAAGTATACTAGTGCCATGGTGTCAAACAGTTAGTTCGGCAGTCGGCTGCCGCCCTGCTGTTACAGGTCTCTGAGCTAGCAGTTCAGTCAACACCAGAGGCCAGCCTCGAGCAGCTGGTTCCCTTCATAGACTATTTAGCAGCATGGAAGCTACTGCCAAACGTGTCTGCATGGGTCCTGCACACTGTAGAACAAGGTTACTCCATTCAGTTCGGCGCCCCACCGCCACCTTTCGACGGGGTCTTTCCCACTCTGGTGGGCCCCGAGCAGGCTCTGGTCATGGAACAGGAAGTAGAGACCCTTCTGAGGAAGGAGGACATCGAGGTGGTCCCTCGTCACGACAGGGAGTCCGGGTTCTACAGCCGGTACTTCATAGTTCCAAAGAAGGATGGAGGGCTGCGTCCCATTATGGATCTTC
Organism: Labeo catla; assembly: GCA_012976165.1. Lineage (NCBI taxonomy): Eukaryota > Metazoa > Chordata > Actinopteri > Cypriniformes > Cyprinidae > Labeo > Labeo catla. The sequence continues at coordinate 90,676 of VONZ01001203.1, forward strand.
GTCGACTCAATCATCATGAGGTTGAAGTTCAGGATGCTTACTGTCAAGCAAGTAGTGTCACAAATCAGGTCCGAGGACTGGTTTGTGACGATAGATCTGAAAGACGCACACTTCCATGTCGCCATCCTTCCTCAGCACAGTAAGTTCCTGAGGTTTGTTTTCAGGGGTGAAGCATACCAGTATCGGGTTCTTCCCTTCGGCCTAGCACTCTCACCCTGTACGTTTACGAAGTGTGTGGATGCTGCCCTGGTTCCTCTTCGTCTCCAGGGCATCCGCATACTCAACTACATCGATGACTGGTTGATCCTAGCAGAGTCAGAGAGTTTAGCGGCTCGACATCGAGATGTCATTCTCGCTCACATGAACACGTTGGGGTTAAGACTAAACACCAAGAAAAGTGTCCTTTCTCCACTTCAGAGAACCACTTATCTAGGCGTGGTGTGGGATTCGACCACGATGCAGGCACGTCTGTCCCCTGCTCAGATCAAGTCGATCCTCGCCACAGTCACGAGAGTTGGCAGTTGTGTCCAACGTGATACCTTTTGGCCTGCTGTACATGAGACCCCTACAGTGGTGGCTCAAAACCAAAGGGTTCTCCCCAAGGGGAAACCCGCTTTGCATGATCAAGGTCACACGGTGGTGCCTATGTGCCTTAGACATGTGGAGGAAACCTTGCTTTCTAAATCAGGGCCCGTTGCTGGGAGCTCCTTGTCGCCGCGTCACGTTAGCGACAGATGCATCCCTCACCGGTTGGGGGGCGGTAATGAGTGGTCGTCCTGCCCAAGGTCTGTGGAGTGGTCGCCATCTCAGCTGGCACATCAACTGTCTCGAGATGCTGGCCGTATTTCGAGCTCTGAAGTACTTTCTTCACCCCGAGGTGGTGAAGCAGATTTGGAAAGTGTTCGGTCCATCTCAAGTGGATCTTTTTGCCACGAGGGAGAATGCTCAGTGTCCCCTCTGGTACTCTCTAGTTCACCCAGCTCCCCTGAGGCTGGATGCCATGATGCAGACGTGGCCGAGACTACGTCTGTACGCCTTTCCCTGATCACTCTGCTCCCAGGAGTTCTGGAGAGAGTCCGCCGGGACAAGTGAGTTCAGTGTCTCCACCACTGACTGTAGCACCGAGGATGAAATATCTTTGAGAATCTCAACAATTGCAGTGGTTAAACTGCTTTGCTCTGATTCATTCATGACTAGAAAATAGAAAAATAATTAACTGGTGACTCTAAAATTAATTAAAGGTATAATTGGTCCATTTGAGCACAATTAAAATTCAAACCTGTATGAGTATCTTTCTTCTTTTGAACATAAAATATATTTTCCAATGAAAAAAAAAAAGTTTTTTTTTTAAACATTCTGATACACATTTTTCAAAGTGTTTTCTTTTATGTTCAATAGAAGAAAGAAACGATTTTCAGACTCTCATCTCTACCTAAAAGTATTCTTTTTGGTTCAACGTATTTAAACACTTTTTTAAAGGTCTGACTCCTTGAATAATCTGTTCACATTGGTCCTTTATGACACACAGAAAACAAGTCTGATTCCTTCACAGTAGCAAAAATGTGAGAAATAGTCTCATTGAGATAATGACAAATTCTGCAAAAGTGAATGTAGCTTACTAAAAGTATATGTCTGTCCCAATTCATGAATATTTTGCATCTCATCTACAATATTTTGTATTGTAGAAGGTGGAAGAAGAAACTGTCCTTGTAATTTCATATAAAACAGGCTCACATTTCTTAAAAACAAATAATCAAAATTTTGAAATGAGCCCATTTCACTTACTTCAGACTCACCTGTATTTGAATCCAGGTCAGCAGGACACTGCTCTGATGTAACTGACAGTATCTCTGATGCAGAAGGCCGATGTGAATCAGTAATGATGTTAACTGAACAGTTCCTGTGCTTCCTAGACATATGAGAGGTAAAAGAGGACATGACGTGAAAAACACTTTTGCACCCTAAAGTGCAGTTTACGACAGTAAACTGCACGACCTTCCTTAATATGGTTCTTTAAGTAAGCAACAAGACTAGCCACATCCTGGCACTGATAACTACATAGTGAAACACTACAAATTAAATCCGTATCAACCACTACATGTGCAGTCACAGCAGCAGTAGAGCTGTTATGGCGCCGATAAAAATGGCTCTTAAATGCTACGTATTTCAAATACGACTGTTTGCAATCACCTGCGACACATTTGAAAATGGCGCGAGGTTCGCAATGTATTCAAATCTCACTCATCGTGAACTTAAGTGATAATCGAGGCGAGATATCGTTTAAACATGTTCGCTTTGCCATAGTTGGAACGGCAGACTGCTAAACTGCGTCACAATCATTTTAAATCAAAGTAATCAGAGCAAATTTGTTCATTTCTAATGACTTGAATGAATGGCTGTATATTAAAAAAGATAAAACTTTACCATCAATACAGCCAACAGGTTCACGTCATGTGAGTCATGACTTTGAAGATAAGAAAATAACGCTTTTTACCTCACAAAAGCTGTATTCAAATAACTAAACCAATCATTGAAATTAAACTTTACAGAATGAGTTTGAGAATGAGTTGTGCTTACCTGACAGACTTTGTAAGGAAAATTATAATGTCAAAAGGTTGTCGCGGTTTGCACGTTGTTCCCTATTTCTGTTTCAGAGAAAAAACGCAAGTTGAAAATCTCAAAATGCGTGTACCTGATGCAATGTCTTGAGTGCTGATTGGACAAGTCAAACACCACTGGCCAATAACTTTAAAACACAAAATGCTTATTAAAAATATGGTTTCTTTATATTATGCAGCGTAATTGCACGTATTGTACATCTATTGAGCCACTGAAAAATTGAAACAATTTAAGACTGAGCTTCCCAGAAAAAAAAAAAAAAAATATATATATATATATATATATATATAATGTGTGTGTGTGTGTATGTATACATATACATACATACAGTATATATAGAGAGAAAGAGAGAGAGAGAGAGAGAGAGTTCATTAACACTACATCTAGGCATCATTGCCAAATGGTCATGTAATGTCATGTTTCTAATATTTTATTTTCATAGAGGTACACAAATTGTTGTATTGTTGTAAAATCTTCTCTGGCAGCATGCATCTGAGGCAGTAATTAGGTAAATAGCTTATTTATTTTTTGTGTACTTTACTTTTGTTTTAAGGGATTTAACTGAGGTTTTACAAATAAATAATGCAAAAATATATTTTATTGTGTTTACATTAATAGTATTTAACTGTTAATTCCACGGTAATTTCATATTTTATAGTTTACAGTTTTTTACCGTTGCTGCTTTACAATCATTTTCCTTTAAATCTATGGACAATTTTACAGTATACTGTTTTATTGTACTTTACTGTTGTTTTAATTGTTTTTTTAATGCAGTTTTTACAAAGTAAGAATGTAAAATTAACAACATTTTCTTGTATTTACATTAACAGTATTTAACTGTTAATTCAATGGTAATTTCACATTTCATAATTTACAGTTTTTTACCGTTGCTACTTTGCAGTCTTTTACCGTTAAAACTACGGACATTTTTTGCAGTGTAGATGTCCGAGCCACTCCTGGCTCTTCTGTCCTTTTGCCCTAGCTTTCATTACTAGGCAGGTACTTGGAAGTCTGGTGGTGTGGGCATCTCGTTCCCCTAGCGTGTTCTGATGCAGTGTCTCGTTCCATCCTTCCGGCATCCCTGCTGAGCACTCGCCTCATTCCCCGAAGCTGACTCCGGCTCCGTCGCACGTCCTTTTATGCTTCCTGGTTGATGACGTCATTCGCCCGTGACGTTTTGCCCTTCGATTGGACAGATTACACGTGTTCAGAGCGTGGTTCCGCCAAAGGTGTTCCCCTAGCATTTTCGGACGCAGCGTCTCATTCTTTCAGGGAACCAGGGTTACATACGTAACCTGGGACGTTTCTGCTTGTTTGTGGGTCGTTCTGCTTTCAGTCTTGTCTTCAGTAACTGAGAAACAAGCATGCACTACAAACAAAGTCAGATAGTAGAGATTGTGTCTCAGGGTCCAGTTGCTGTATGGTCAAGGTACTCTATGGTCTAGGGTTTATCACAGTCCATCAAAGAAAACTTCAATATGACCATGGCAATCTTGCAAATTAAATAACCTTTATTATCAATTGGCTACATACAAGAAATCTAAAAAGACTCTTCTGTAGTTACATTGTATACTAAGACTGATGAAAAATTAAAAGTTGCGATTTTCTAGAACGATATGGCTAGGAACTATACTCTCATTCTGACATAATAATCAAAGAACTTTGCTGCCGTACCATGGGTGCAGCAGGTGCAATGATATTATGCAGTGCTGTAACTACAGAAGAGTCAAGTTTTAAATAGGAAAAATACTGAAACTCTTTGGTCATTTTTGAGCGAGATGCTATCGGTCTAATCAGATTTAATGATCTATGCTAAGCTATGCTAAAAGTGTTACTGCCAGACCCGCAGATCGGCTGAATGGATTCAAAAATGGTAAAACTCAGCTGTTTAACTCTAGGGGAGTTGGATTTGTGTTGATTTAATGTCTTCTTTCTTCTCTTTCTCTGGCTTCTCATTCCTGTCTGTCCTCTCACTCGTCTTTCTCTTTTTCTACATTCTTCCTTCTCCTCTATTTCCTGCCATTGTAATAAGGGTAGGTGGAGTGATGAAAGGTCTGCCTTCATACCACTTCCAGGATTTTGATATGAGCTGACCATTCTGTGAATTTAAACATGAGATCCTACAGACACGTTCAAACAGTAATTAAAAGGCAGTCATTTTAATTAGACAATTTTAATAGTAATGAACAGCTGCATTAGTAGTAACAAAATGATTATATTTTATTGGCTGGAGAGAGCCAACCTACTGATCTGCTAAGCTTTTTTATTATTATTCTCCTTAGCCAAATTTCTGAATGATACTCCTCCTAGAGCTTTCATGCTAGAACCACCAAACTCAGCCCAGTTCTTCAGACTGATCTGACTCGGGTTGCTGTCTCTTTTCTAATTGATGCGACTTATAGTTTTCGTAAAATTAGATTAAAAATCATAAAAATCCCATACATTGACTAAATGTTCAAATGAGCTAACACTATTCAAACTCCAACTGTCAAAATTCCAACTTAAACTCCCAGAATCCCTTGAGACTAAATCAAGACTTCCCTTCTATGTACTATTTCTAATCAATTCAAACTTCCATTCTAATGTTTCCGGTCTATTTATCTATCTATCCATCTAGCCAAGCCTAACAACTGCTAACCATGCTAGACTTATGCTAGTAACTTGCTAACCATGCTAGAAACATGTTAGCAACATGTTAATAACTTGCTAATCATGCTATTAACATGCTAATCATGCTACAATCATGTTAGTAACATGCTAATCCTGCTAGAAATGTGCTAACAACTTTTTAATCATGTTAGAAATATGTTAGCAACATGATAATGTAGGATTACAAATTTAAGAATCTGTTGAAAATATGCTGATCCTATGTTCTGACATAGCATCACAATAAAACTAAGGTAAAGTACATTGTATTTAACATTTAAGGTAAATATGAGGTTATCAGACAAATGATTCTTTCAAGCAAAGTTTGTAGCAAGATGTCCCTGCCAGTTCCTGTTCTTTTATTGTAAGTCAAATGAGCCAGATTACTGAGATGTTCACCTTTTGTTTGTAATGGCTCTCGGTGCCTCTGCCCAGTCTTTGAGTAGCTATGATGATTGGGTTAGGACTGGTGTAAATGGGGCACTTGGCTACACTTGAGTACTTCATTTGCATGCTTTGTTTAGGATCGTCACCCAGGTGCTTTGTCTACATTTTAGGGGACTGCCCCCTAAATGTATATAAACTACAATGTATCACTGCCTTACTCTGACTTTTGAGGACTGCAGAGCTACGCAGCGCATTCTTAATAAAGAATTCTGCTGAAGATACCCAAGAGTCTCCTGGTCTTCGCTTCTGAGTTTCCAACAGTTTTGGTGTCGTGACCCGGATAGAGCTCCTCACCTGAATCCAGATTGAAACTTCAAGCTCAACAAAGATCTGACTTCGTTCTAGACTGAATCTTTCTGTACCAAGGGTTGGTGAGTATCACTCTATCCAAAAGAACCATTAGAAGCCAGTACATGTGGTTATCCTCTGCGCCGCCAGAGAAGTGTTAACAAACAGCTGCAGGGTTTGTTTAACAGACAAGTTATCCTCTATTTCAGGTAGAGAAGATTAGCATTACGTGCTAATATCAGTTATCCTCTATTTCAGGTAGAGAAGATTAGCATTACGAGCTAATATCTGTTATCCTTTGTTTCGGCAGAGAAGAATTGTTGATCCTCTATTTCAGGTAGAGAAGATTAGCATTACGTGCTAATATCTGTTATCCTTTGTTTTGGCAGAGAAGAATTGTTGATCCTCTCTTCAGGGAGAGAAGTTTAGTGTAAAGTGCTAATATCTGTTACCCTCTGTTTAGGCAGAGAAGACTAGCGTAAAGTGCTAGTAGTTTGTGTTGTCTTCTGTTAATTCAGGAAAGGTTAACTATAGTTGATCTGTGTTAACAAGCGTACCCTCTGTTGATCAGAGAAGTTTTAGTGTTGTGATTGTGTGGTAACAAAGAAACTCACAAAATGGTTAGAAAGAACGCTAGGCTGATCCCCACAACTGAAAAAGGTGGTCTCGCAACTCCTTTGTGGTCAAATAGCGAATTCAAATCACTGTTAGGAGTGCAAATGAACCTAATAGTAACTGAAAAAGTTAGACAAGAATTGACTAAGAAATATGAGATCCATCCAGACAAGACTTGGTCTGTAGATGAGTGTAAAAAAGTACTTGGAGCATGTATTAGTAAGAAAAATGTAAAAGGCATTATCTGCTGCCACAGAGAATTTGGTTTAGCGCTAGCTACACAACAGTCTCAGCGTAACTCAGAGCTAGAGGAACAGAACAAAGAGCTTCGGGCTAGAATATCCGCTTTGACTAAGAAATTGAACCACAACAAAGCTTTAGAAAAAACTGATATGGAAGTTAGTCAGCCTGATAACATTTATCCTGACTTACAAGCTTTCTTTGAAAAAGATGTAGCCATCCAATCAGTAACTGATGTGCCTGTAGATTCGGTGAAGGTATGTGGTGCTAGGAGAAGATCTCAGGGAATTGAGGGAATTGAAAGTGTTCCTCCCAACTCTGCTGTTGTCCAGGTTCAAGCAATTGCAAAAATGCTGGAACCTAAAGATATAGAGAGATTGTCCCAGGGCTTACCCTCAGCACGCACAAATTTTTGTGAATTTAGAAGAGCACTGATTAGCAAAATGCGTCTCTACGACATGTCATTAGTAGAAGTCACACAGCTGATGTCACAAATTCTAACTGAATCTGAATTCAACAGTTTTGAGTCTGCTGTTACTTCTGAACTACGACATGCCAGTAAAGCGGATTTGAGAGAAGGTGTTTTGAAAATCCTAAAGAATATTATGGGACCCAAAATAGACTGGTCCAGAATCACTAACTGTGTACAAAAGAAAGAGGAGACTGTAAGTGAATACACTGAGAAGTTTTGCCAGTCAGCTGTAACTTACAGTGGAATAGTTGATGATCCTGAAAGTGTGCTAGATGACAAGGGACCCTTAGTCCGCATCTGGTCAGATGGCCTTGTAGCTGAGTACAGAAAAGCCTTGCCATTCCTAGATCTAACTTGGTCTAACAAAACTCTCAGAAGTAACTTAGACACGTAGCTACTTGGGAAAGAGATTCTGATGTTAAGGCAAAAGTAAGAGTAGCAGCAGCTACGTTTAGCACAACAAATCGAGACAAGAGATGGTCTAAAAAAGAAGGGAAATGCAATTATTGTGGAAAACTAGGACATTGGGAGAAAGAGTGTAGGAAGAAGTTGCAAGATAATAAAAGAAATGCTATGCATAATTCTGCTCCTTCTCAGCCCGCCTACAACCCTGAAGTAGTTCCACCAGTGACCAGTGAAACGTTAGGACAGCTCGCTCAGGCTCTTCTAAGAGCACAAAAAGAGCAGGAAAAAAACTAATTGTTGGGGCTGTGAGTAGCTACCTTTCCCCTGTAATACATCACAATGACAAAAGAATTTTTGTGAAAGGTAGCATACAAGAGAAAGAGATTGACTTTTTGCTTGATACAGGTGCAGAAATCACAGTAGTTCCTACAAAATTGGCTAAAGATTTAAACATTCCGTACAAGAAAACTAAACTTTGTTTAACTGGTGTAGTAGGTGAAGATTCTGTTTTGTATGAAACTCCACCCATAGAGGTACAATTAGGCCCGAAAACTCTGACTACAAAATTGTTATGTGCTCCATTAAATACAGGTGCAATTCTAGGCATGGATCTACTGAGACAAGTACATTTAACTTTAGACATGTCCTCAGAATCTGCTAGCATAAAAATTGCTTCAACACAAGTTTCTACCAGTAATGCAATCACTCCTGAGTATGCTTTCTTACAGAATCATCCAATTTGGGCTAAAGACAAAGATGATTGCGGGTTTCTCACTGGTGTAGAACCAGCCAAATTAACAGGAACCGCCCCTCCTGTTACCAAACAATACCCGATCAGTAAGGAAGCTATACAGGGAGTCAAACCTATTGTAGAAAAATTGCTGAAGCAAGGAGTGCTCGTTAAAACCAACAGTCCCTGTAATTCACCCATATGGCCCATCAAGAAAGCCAATGGGTCATGGAGACTCACAATAGACTACAGAGTAGCCAATAAGCATACTGAAAAAATCACCCCCCTAGTAGCCGATCCATCTACAATTTGTAATGGCTTACCATTAGATTGTAAGGTTTTTTCAGTAATTGATATGTCTAATGGATTCTTTTCTGTACCCTTGCACGCTGACAGCCAGCCATGGTTAGCTTTCACAGTTGACTATGAACAATATCAGTGGACACGTTTGCCCCAGGGATTTCAAAATTCCCCAACCATATACCATCAGGCTCTCAGACGTGATTTGTGTGACCCAGAATGTCCAGTCAAACAGTCCACTATGATTCAATATATCGATGATATTTTATTTGCCTCAACAGATCATGAGGTACATCAAACTGAATTGACAGCATTGTTGGACTATTTGCAGAAAAAAGGACATAAATGTAGCTTTCACAAAGCTCAAATTGCTAAAAATCAAGTTACATTTCTGGGTCAAACAATTGGTACAGGAAATAGATCCATTACACAGGATCGAGCCGCTTCAGTCAAAGCAATACCTCCGCCTACTAACATTAAAACACTAAGATCATTTTTAGGAACAGCAGGTTACTGTAGACCTTGGATTGAAGACTATGCCTCGATTGCTCAGCCACTCTACGACTTGTTGAAAGGTCAGGTTAGAGATTCCGATACAGTTTGTATGGAAGAAATTCACCTCAAAGCTTTCAATGATTTGAAGAGAGCACTATGTCAAGCGCCAGCATTAGGAATTGCCCAATCTGATAGGCCCTTTGTGCTTTATGTTCATGAACACTTAGGCTTTATGACTGCATGTCTAATGCAAGATCATGGGGGCAATTTACGCCCAATTCATTACTATTCTGGCAAACTTGACATAGTCGCTCAAGGTATGAGCCCATGTCTCAGAGCAGTACAGGCAGTTCATCTAGCTCTTCAGGCCTCATCAGGAATGGTGTTAGGACAGACTGTAAATGTAAGATGCCCTCATGCAGTGTCTGCACTAATGAATCAAGCAAAAGTCACTTCTGTCACCTCCTCTCGTTGGGGAAATTGGTTAACAACCCTCACAGCCCCGAACATTGTTTTACAGCGTGCACCAGTCACAAACCCATCCTCATGTATGATGTCTCAATGACTGAAGTTGTCTTAGAGGATGAAGGAGAAATGGCTCATGATTGTGTTACGCTTACATACACATCTACAAGTGAAATAACAGAAACTCCCATAGATAATGCCGAATTGGAGTTGTATGTTGATGGTTCAGCTCAAGTTATTGAAGGTAACAGACGAGCAGGTTATGCAGTAACTTCTACCACTGAAGTCGTAGCTTCAGGTCGGCTTCCAGATCATTTTTCAGCTCAAGCTGCAGAACTAGTAGCCTTAACTAGAGCATGCACGCTAGCGTCAGGATCAACTGCAAATATCTACACTGATTCCAGGTATGCTTTTGGGGTAATTCATGATTTTGGTATCATTTGGCAAAGTAGACAGTTTTTAACTTCTGCTGGATCACCCATTAAGCATGCTGGATTAGTGAAAGATCTAATGTTTGCCATGAAACTTCCAAAGAAATTAGCTGTGATCAAAGTGAAAGCACATCTCACAACTAATACTACGGAAGCTAAAGGTAATGCTCTTGCTGATGTAGCTGCTAAACAGGCTTGTTCATATGCAAATGTACAGGTGTGTTCAAGTAGTACAGCACAGAAGACAATTCTGCCTCCTGAATCAATCATTGATCTGTACATAGACGTTCCTTTATATGAAGCATGGACATGGTTAGACAAAGGAGCCACAGTGGATTCATCTGGTTGCTGGACCAAAGGAGGAAAGTATATTGCTCCCGAATCACTGCTGCCATATTTGGCTCAACAAATACACACTTTGGGTCACAGTGGTCCAGCAACAATGAATCACGGGTTCTCAAATCAATGGTGGAATCCAAAATTCAGAAATGTAGCCACTGAAACAGTCAAGAGATGCGTTACATGTCAAAAAAATAATGATGTGCCAGCAGCAACTACATCAGCAACACATACCCCAGCTCCACCAGGACCGTTTCGTCACCTACAAGTTGATTACATATCATTGCCTCCTTGTAAGGGAAAAACTGACGTTTTGATAGTAATAGACAAGTTCTCAAGATGGATAGAAGCTTATCCAACAGGGCGTGCCACAGCTGCACATACTGCTAAATGTCTTGTCACTGATTTCATTCCCAGATGGGGATTACCAGATAGCATTGACTCAGATCAAGGAACCCACTTCACAGGACAGGTAGTCAAGGAAGTGTCTAAAATGTTGAAAATTAAGTGGAATCTTCACTGTCCTTATAGACCACAAGCATCGGCGCAAGTCGAACTGGCAAACAGATCAATCAAAACCAGGCTAAGCAAAATGCATCAGGAAGGAGTAGTATGGGTCGAAACGCTGCCAGCGGTACTGTGTAGTCTGAGAGCATCACCTAACAGATCAGTAGGTCTAAGCCCTCATGAGATTATTACAGGACGCCCAATGCAGATGCCAGGTGTGATTGATCTTAGAAATGCTGATGTGCACATTGCCTCAGATGCCTTGTCAGATGCTCACTTATTGTGAAAACCTTACAAAGGCAGTACAGAGTTCCAGAGAAAGAGTTGAGTCGTGTTGGCGGAATCCACCAGAAGGTGGACACACAATCATCCCAGGTCAGTGGGTTATGATAAAGTCATTCAGAAACAAACCATTAGAGCCTAAGTGGCACGGACCACATCAAGTGATGTTAATTACAGCAGCTGCAGTCTTGTGTCAGGGAAGGAAAACCTGGACTCATGTGTCACACTGTAAAGTTGTTCCCCCACCTACAGGGATAGGATAGGACACACAGACCAGTGAGGAGCCCAGGGAAGAACCGAATGCAACAGGCTTCGGGGGCCAACCCTGAGGTGAAGACTTCCTCATAGGCCTTCCCCATCCACTAGTCCATCCTTACCTCACTGTTCTTTAGGTGTCACAGGAATTAAGAACTAGGGAAAGAAGGAACAACAAGACTAGACTCAGATTGAACAGAGGCTACAACTCTATTGTTTGCAGCCTTTTACAACAAATACTGCTCTGTCGTCTTTTGTTTTCTTTCTTACTCTGTGCAGATACCCCTTGATGGCTGTCCCGAGACCCATACACATCGACCCCCTCACCTGTGTATGAAGCTACAAACTTTAAAGGACAACTAGACCCACTGCCGAGCCAACTGTCATGGAAGACAGAACATAAAAAAAAAAAAAACACAACGCAGAGAATCACATGAAAGAACTTCAGTCATCCATCAACATGATCAAGATTGCCGTTCTAGTAATCATCATGAACATCGCACAAGCTATAGACTCCAGAAACAACATATTCTTAGAACTGATGAATATGTCAAGAAATGCCTTGTTTGCTGGAAAGAACGTTTGCATGCCACACCCACCTTCAGTAAAAGCAGGGATACCATGGGTGGCACACCCCATCTCCCACTGTGACACGTGCACCTTATTCGGTGTTCAAACAAGTGGAATATTCAACAGAAGTACATGCCACCACATCACATCTCCTCCAGCTTCTCCGTGTTGCATTCCTGGATTACCATCCTGCAACCTAACTTCAGCTACTCCCATTATGACAGATCTACTCTTGCCAATGACTTTTCCATGGTGCATGGAAAATGATGCTCCAGCCTCGACTCCATTGGGTGAAATTCCTCATGAACGTTGCAGCTTTGTGATCAAAATGAGAACAAATTCCCATGTGGACATTACTCCATCAACAGGAAGAGAGGAAAAGGACTTGGAAGTTTGTCTCCACAGGACATCATCTCTCCCAAAGTTCTTCTCAGTAAATCAGTGGTGTATGATTCCTCCACCGACTGGCACCTTCTGGTTATGTGGAACTTCTGTCTACAACATCCTACCTAGCCAATTCAACGGCAGGTGCACCTTGGTTTATGTGTTACCGGCTATCAGAAAGAATACACACTCCTCCCCAAGCTCTCAACATTTACTAAGCTCAGCTACTACCACAAACAAAGAAGATGGCTGCATCCCTGGACTCACTTGTGCACAAACATGGTGGTCAAGAACTCTTGGAGCCTTAATCCCGTCTTATGGTGTCATACAGGCCCTGGATCAAGTCAGAAGCTTATCGAATTCTGTACAGAAACTAGCTAATGATACAGCTTTGGCCCTAGGTAACATCACGGACACTCTTGCTTCGCACAAGATAATGATCTTACAGAACAGAGTGGCCTTGGATTACATTCTTGCAACGCAAGGGGGAGCCTGCACCATTATTGGCCCTGAATGCTGCACCGGGTTAATGGATCCAACAGAGAACTTGAACAAAATCCAACGAGACATTCTTGATCTTTCAGAAAAACTACACCAAATGACTGAAGATAATTCTTCATGGTTCAGAGAACTGTTAGGTAAACCCTGGCTGTGGATCAAGGAAATAGCAATTCTGCTGTTATTCTTCCTACTAGTATACTATCTATGCGTCCACAGTATCAAGTGTTTCATTCAACAAATGACCCATGCCCATCATGAGGAAATGACAGTTCCAACCGGAAAAGACTATTACCCGTAAGAACTTCACGGACCCTAGAAGCATGTTTGTTTCTGTGTCAGCATGCTGTTCATGACTACAGACAATCAACACAGAACTTTTTTAAGTGTTTAAATTTGTATTATGTGAGAGTTATTAAAACTCTCAAAGGGGGGACTGTAGGATTACAAATTTAAGAATCTGTTGAAAATATGCTGATCCTATGTTCTGACATAGCATCACAATAAAACTAAGGTAAAGTACATTGTATTTAACATTTAAGGTAAATATGAGGTTATCAGACAAATGATTCTCTCAAGCAAAGTTTGTAGCAAGATGTCCCTGCCAGTTCCTGTTCTTTTATTGTAAGTCAAATGAGCCAGATTACTGAGATGTTCACCTTTTGTTTGTAATGGCTCTCGGTGCCTCTGCCCAGTCTTTGAGTAGTTATGATGATTGGATTAGGACTGGTGTAAATGGGGCACTTGGCTACACTTGAGTACTTCATTTGCATGTTTTGTTTAGGATCGTCACCCAGGTGCTTTGTCTACATTTTAGGGGACTGCCCCCTAAATGTATATAAACTACAATGTATCACTGCCTTAGTCAGACTTTTGAGGACTGCAGAGCTACGCAGCACATTCTCAATAAAGAATTCTGCTGAAGATACCCAAGAGTCTCCTGGTCTTCGCTTCTGAGTTTCCAACACTAACAACTTGTTAGTTATGTTAAAAACATGTTAACAACTTGCTAATCATGCTAGCAACATGTTATTAACATACTAATCATGCTAGTAATTTTCCAGCAAACATGCCCGCGCGAGCAAGCCCACACTAAACCTGTTGTGGGCCCCCTGTGGACTAGCCCATGATAGTCTGCAGTGGCCTTGCCCACACTAAACCCGATGTGGGCCCCCTGTGGGCTAGCCCACACTAAACCCGATGTGGGCCCCCTGTGGGCTAGCCCATGCGGGGCCCATACCAGTTTGCTCATTTGGGGCAAGCCCACAAGAAAACCCAGAATTTTGCCCTTTTGGGACCCCATGTGGTTTTTCTGTGGGCAGTCCATCTTGTTAACAGCTAAAACTAAACTTTTTAAAAATGTTTTATGATTGGATTCTAATCAAAATTGTTGTTTTTTAAATTATTTGTATATCTACATGCAAATGTTACATTAAAATTGTATTTCTGACAATGGCAGTAAAATGTAAACAATAAGTTGTCCATAACAAAAACTGAATACAGTTGTACTCATGAATTTACATACCCCTTGCAGAACATACTAAATGTTAATAATTTTAACAAAATAAGAGGGATTATGAAAACTGTATGTTATTTTTTTATTTAGTACTGTCCTGAATAAACTATTTAACATGACAGATGTTTATATATACTCCACAAGACAAAATAATAACTGAAATTATATAAATGACCCCGTTCAAAGGTTTACATACCCTTCAGTCTTAATACTGTGTTTCGTTTCCTGGATGATCCATGACTGTTTTAATCTTTTGTGATAGTTGTTCATGAGTCCCTTGTTTGTCCTGAGCAGTTCATCTGCCTGTTGTTCTTCAGAAAAATCCTCCAGCTCCTACACATTATTTGGTTTTTCCAGCATCTTCTGCTTTTTTGAACACTTTCCAAAACTGACTGTATGTTTTTGAGATCCATCTTTTCACACTGAGAACAACTGAGAAACTCATACATAACTATTACAAAAGTTGAAAATATTTACTGATGTTTAAGAAGGCAACACAATGCATTAAGAGACAGGGGTATAAACTTTTGAACAGAATGATGTGTAAATTATATTTATTAAGTATATTTTATGTACAGATTTTGTTTTTCCATTTTTATAAATTCTATAATTTTTTTAAATTTTGTAATAATGTATTTAAATTTGTAAATAAATACATTGTTCATTAAATTAAATTAATTTATTTGACACCATTAAATCATGTGAATTATCAGATCATTGATTTGTTAATTTATTCATTGTTATTGCTGGTATTGATTAGTGACAATCATTTATTAAATATTTCTAAAAGGAAAAATAAATATTTACTGATATAATACATTAAATGTGTCACGGTTGTGTCAGATAGAGACAAACAAAGAAATATAATTAACAGTCTTTAATATAATTCAAAACAAGGGTAAACAGGAACAGCAGGTCGACACACACCAAACTTACAACAAGGTCCGACAACAAACACTGAACTGACTACAACTTATAAAGGGGTGCAAACGATCCAAGGACAGGTGTGGGTAATTAACCAATAAAGACTTAACAAGAAACGGAACAAGAAAACCATATATGGACACAAGGGAGAAACCAACATAACAGTCCAATGGGGGTGTGACATGGGCAAAACCAACACAGAACGGTGCAAGGGGTCAGATACTACTCCCCCCTCCCGGAAGGCACGACCTTGCGCTGTAGGACAAACAAAACAAAGGAGTGGATGTGGGCAGGCAACAAAAAGTTCAAATTAGGAGGAGGCTCAGGCGGAGGACGGACTCCCGGGAGGAGGACAACAAACAGAGTCCAGGGTGGTGACGACGGAGGATTGAGCCAAGGAGGAGACAGAAGTGTCCAGGGTGGGTCTGATGGAGGATTGAGCCAAGGAGGAGACAGAAGGAACCCGGAGCAGGAGGAGCCAGTTGAGACCCAGATCGCAGCCACGATGGTAGTCCACGGCGGAGCCGACGGATGGAGGAGCCATGGTGGAGGAAAGGCTGACGATTCCAGGGGGCCGACCGACGGCGGCGGAGCAGGTGGAGCTGGAGCCCGAGGCGGAGATGGAGAGCTGAAGATCCAGGGTGACACAGAGGATCCGAAGGGCCAAGGCAGAGCCCAAGGCTCTGGCAACTGAGGCAGAGGCAGAGGCAGAGATCGACGATGACCGACCAAGGCAGAGCCGGAGGGATGATGGAGCCCGTTGGAGCTGGTGGACCAAGGGGCGACGATGGAGATAAGGGAGCTGAGAGACAGGGTGGAGCCGCTGGGTCGAAGGGCGGAGGCGGAGTCCAGGTCTCAGAGGCTGGAGGCGGAGACGAGGGATCCTCCAGCGATGATGCAGATGGAAACTGGCAGAACCTCGGCGAATCCACTGCACAGATGGTGGGCTGAGGGTGAGTAGCGGGGCTGTCAGGAGACAGTGTTGGTAAGGCTGATGCAGCAGGGCCAACAGGAGGAGATAACACAGGGAGGGTGGGTGGGAAATCCAGGCCGGTATATTGTTCAGAGCAGGCAGGAAATTTCACGTGACTATGCTCAGTGAAATTGGCTAAGTCCAGTTCAATTTCTAACAGTCCCAGTTCCAGACTCCTCTCACCCTCAGCGGTGCAGTGGGCGGTGCTGTCCTCAGCACCCTCACGCTCCACTGGAACATTGTGGCCGGCTCTCGCACCTGGTCAGACTTGATAGGCTCCGGCTCCGTAGCCTTCTCTAGCGCTGTCACTCCTAGTGGTGATGGCTCTGTCGCTATCGGCTCGGGCTCTCCATCCGCAGTGGACTCGGGCTCAGGCTCCGCAAATTGGGGTGGTGGTGGGCTGGGCTCTGGGTCTTGTTGCGAGACGTCTGCGAGGTGTGGCTGAACAAGATTGCTGTCCTCTTCTGCTTCGCCCAACGTGAACGTTGATCCGCTCATCCACAATGTGAGGTTTATGTAACTTTGTAGAGTCCAGCAGGGATCTCCGTGGGGCATGACGAAGCGGAGGTCATCGTCCAGACCACACCTAAATCCCTCCATCAGGCAGACTTCATCGCAACTGGCACGATGGCAGGTGTTGACAAACTTCTCCACGTAGTCCTCCAGGTCCCTGCCATTCTGGAAGATGAAGATGAAGATGGTAATTCCTCCGAGAATGGTGTTACCCCTCCTTGGAACAACGTTGATTGAGACGATGTTCATATGGCAAAAAGGAAAAGAAAAAACTGGTGAAAACGAAAATAAAACGCGGGGAAATCTGGTCTAATTATTGTTTTTTATTGTAACCAATAAAGACTTAACAAGAAACGGAAAAGGAAAACCATATATGGACACAAGAGAGAAACCAACATAACAGTCCAACAGGGGTGTGATAAGGGCAAAACCAACACAGAACGGTACAAGGGGTCTGACAAAATGGCGCGTCAGCTCCTCAGCACGTGATTAATTCTAGCCAATGAGATCTTGAACTGCTGGAACTCTGCATCGTTAATGAGCGGTCATTCAAGCTTTGACTTGTACCGCCTAGGCTCTACTCAATCAGGTAACGTAAGATTTTAAATTTCTTGGTTCATTTCTGACTTTTCTATTAAAATTCATCAAAATGGTTTTGAATTAACCCATTTAATCCCACCGGTCACAATTGTGACCACAATTTTTGCTTGCATATTTTTCTGTAGTATTAAAAAGCAACTCTTATTATAAAGCACATGTTCATATATAATGAAAATTTAAGATGTCTAAATGAGTTCAGGGCTGGTCTAACATGATTGGGTAGTTTGGCCATGTGACCATAAACATTAATTTCCTAGTACTGCCCTCTGAATGGAAGGATAATGTCAAAGCTCAGAAATGACAGGTAAGTTTTCTAAGTTCATTTTTAAATAGCCAATACATCTTTTGCATGCATCATCATGAAATGGTTATCTATACATACATATTAAAATTATATTATTACATTGTTTTTTTCTGTTGTCAAACTGCTGATAATTGAAGACGATCACAATTGTGACCGGTGGTATAACACAGGGAGTCTATGTCCCCCATATGTCATTCTGTGTTATTCTGATGAATTCTCTTTCAGACTGACCTTAAGTCAAGTTTTGGATTTACTTGATGCTGATGATCCAGAGCTTGCAATCTGCAATATAGCAGTGGTCCCAAAGACAGAGAAGGATGCAATAGAAAGTGACTGTGATAGTGATGCATCTGACATGGATTTTACTGGTGACTCAGCTCACCTACCATCAAGAATCTTGAATTCTACTGCAGAATTGTTTGGATCTGATCATTTTGAGGAGGATGAACCTGCCTGCGAGGACCAACCAAGCTTTACAATCCAAACAAGAAGTCTCACAAAAAAGCTTGAAGCTGCTTCAACCTCTTCATTGTCATCTTCAGATGCTACTACTTCCACTATACCAGTGCCCATGGCAGAAAGCGTCTCTGCTCAGCTGATTAAAAAGAACAACAAGAGTAGACATTTCAAAAAGTCCAAAAAACCAGCGAATAGCCATTTGCCTGACTACATTGTGTATGAACCAACAGCAGCACAATGTTTAAAAGCATCAAATCCAAATCCTTTGGATGTGTTTTTAGCAATGTACCCACAATCTCTGAGAGAGCTTACCTTGGAAATGTCAAATCTCTACTCTGTTCAGAACAAAGACAAGCCTCTTAATTTAAACATGGAGGAACTGCTGGTATTCTATGGTGTGCTCCTAACCTCTGGATATTGCACTGTTCCACGACGGCATTTGCTCTGGTCATTAGATGATGATGTCCACAACAACTGCATCTCCAATGCTATGAGAAGAAACAGATTTGATGAAATTATGGCATCCATCCATGTAGTGGACAACACAAAGTGCAACAATGACCCCTTCTTTAAAGTGAGGCCAATCTTTCAGGAGCTTAATAGCTCATACAAAATTCTGCCATTCAGTAAGTGGCTGTCAGTTGATGAGAGCATGATTCCCTACTATGGGCGCCACGGGTACAAACAGTTCATAAAGGGAAAACCAATCCGCTATGGCTATAAGGTTTGGAGCCTGGCATCCTCAGGGGGTTACCTTTACCACATGGAGCCTTATGCTGGAGTGCATACCCTTCTTCCAGAGACCGGGCTAGGTCAAGGGCCCAGCGTAGTCCTGGGTTTGGCTGAACAAGCTGGTGTTCCAGGAGGATGCAACTTCGCACATGACAACCTCTTCACCACATTATCCCTGATTGATGAGATGACAAAGCGAGGATATGGGTGCACTGGGACCTTGCGGCAAAACAGGTTGTTTGCTGTGCCATTCAAACCAATGGGTGAATTCCAGAAGTTACAGAGGGGCTCCACCGAAGTTCTGTCTGAAGGAGAAAAGCTACTGGTGAGGTGGAGAGACAACAGTGTGGTCACTGTTGCAAGCAATGTGGAAGATGTCTACTCTGAGGTACCAGTTAAGAGATGGAACAAGGAAAGAAAGGCATATGACTACCTACAGCAACCTCACATAATCCACTCCTACAACCAGCAAATGGGAGGAGTAGATCTACATGATCTTCAGGTGTCCCGTTATCACAGCACAATAAGATCAAAAAAGTGGTGGTGGCCAATTTATGCATGGACTCTTCACAGTGCTGTGGTCAATAGTTGGCTTTTCCACAGAGATGTCATGAATGGTGACTACGATCTTCTTGGATTTCAGCGAGTAGTTGCCCAAAGTCTCCTCAAAAAATTTGGTACTGCACCAAAAGGTCATGGGAGGCCATCCTCAATGTTGGCTGCTGTGACTGATATACACAGGTTTGATGGTGTTGCTCACTGGCCAATAAACACAGGCAAGCAGATTACGTATATAAAGATGTTTTCTGAATCATAACATCTGCAAATAGCTATATAAAAGCTATGTAAAAGATAAATAACAGTCTAAGTATTTCTTTTGTTGTGCAGGAAATAGGTTTGTCAGATGTCGTGTCTGTGACGGTCGCACAACATTTTCCTGTGAGAAGTGTGCCAGGCCAATGCACATTGAGTGCTTCAAGAAGTTCCATAATGTCTAGGGAAGTCATCTAATCCATAAGTTCAATGAGTTCAACCAGTACACAGTTGTGATTGTTTTGTAATAATTCCTCCATGTCTGAGAGAGATGCCATCTAATTAACGAGTTCCACACCAGCGCACATTTGATGACTTGGAACACAGTTCCAACACAGTGACTTTGTGAATTGGTTTGTATTAATGTATTGTTCCATGTTTCTAGACATTGTTACATGTTTCCTACCTTAGGCTCATATTTCATCATTTGTTTATTTATTATTTTTTCAATATTTATTCCTTAATTTTTATATACATTTTTTCATTACTATGCTATTTATTTCCGTTTATAATGAAGTTTATAATAATTTCCTCTATGTTCTTATAATCTGTCATTTTGTCATCATTTCATTTGAATATTTGTGTTAAACTGCTGCATAAGATTGCTATTTTGTTATTTTTGAAACTGAGCCAGACAATGTTTACTTCTTGTTAATGGAATAAAACAAATTTCAACAAGTTAAACCAGTCTTTAAACTAATTGCTGGCTGGAGATTTTTAATTTTGTAAATGCATTTACACTATAGACCTAGACTCCCTGTGTTCTACTACCGGTCACAATTGTGACCAGAGATGAAACCCATTTTTTCATGGACTTTTCAATTATTTTTATAAAAAATTGACATTGATTGTTTAATATCCTTAAAAATACCACACAAATTCATATATGTCATCTCTAGGAAAAATTTGGGATTAAATGGGTCAATAAATAGGAATTAAATTACACCCATTTTAGTGGTAAATTTGATTACAAGTGTATTGTTGTCACTTGTTTAAATGACGAACGGTTATAACGGCCGAATAGCCGTTTTCTGAGGTAACGTTAATCTCTGAGGTAATATATCCTTCATAATTGCACTTAAATTCACTGAATTAAATTAGTTTATGTCCATTTTTGTGTTAATTTGGATTATTGTCATTTTCCGTTGCTGTTTACGCGATGAATTAATAATAGCCAAGCAAGATACAATCTTTGTAGTCTTAAATAGCAACACAAACGGGGATTTATATATAGCACAATACAATACCTTGGCTACACACTTATATAATCTGGTTACATATCATTAATGTATCTGTTTATAACTGACATCGGTAAATTCTCCACGCTGACCGGAAACTGTTAACTTTAGGACAGTTTGCTTAAAGATTATTACAAAGATACAGCCATATTACTGTCATGTTATTGTTGCTTAAAAATTATATATCATACGATTATATCAATATTATCTTTGTAGGAGTTGCGTCTTAAACAAGCTGTGGCGTGCACCGAGAGAGAGAGAGACTCTCCTTAGATTACAGTACGGGTGCATCTCAAACAAAGCCAGTGAATTAGTATGTAGCCATAAAGATTATCACTGCCATATGTAATCAGCCATCTGGAATAGTTTATATATATATATCCCAGGAAATAATATTAAGGCAGCATATTCATGTATAATGATTTCTCCTGGCTGTTTAACTGTAACCTGTGTAATGCTTGACTTATTTTTATTTATTTTTTCTTCCTTTTACATTCTCAGATATTATTGTACATAGTGTTATTTATTTATTTATATATTTGTTTGTTTGTTTGTTTTATACCATTAATGTAATGTTTGTCTTCTTTCTCTTTTGAGTACTGATCTCCATCTAGTCTTGAGTGCAAAGTTAAGCTCCAGCCCCAATCATGTACAGCTGAACCAGCTGATCAAGGTCTTCAGGATTACCACAGACTTCCAAGCAGGCATGTGGATGGATTGGTGCTGAATTCTGTTGGATGTTGGTCCTTCAGGACACCACTGCTGTAAGTGATCACCTTAACAGTCATCCTGCACCTCTTCTCAAAGGTAATTAGTCAAAACAACTAACTTTTTAAGTTGTATTGTTATATTTCACTAATTCTTTTTTTATCTCTCTCTCTTTTTCTCCCTTTGGCTTGTCAACCTCAGCTAAACAAAGAGCCACCAGGTCACTGCATCTTTTGTAATGTAAGTATATTTAAGTTTATTTAAAGCTGCACATTCATGCATTAGGTTAAAGTCATTAGTAATTTCTTAAAGTGCACCTTCCTCCAAAAATGTAAGTTCTGTCATCATTTACTCACTCTGTTGTTGTTTAAAAAAAAAAAAAGAAAAAAGAAAAAAAAAGAGATTTAGAAGAACATTTCAACTGCTTTTGTCTGTACAATGAAAACAACATTGGATGCCTTTGACTTTTGTAGTATTGACAAAAAACGTTGTAATATTGACAAACAGACAATGTTGTATTATTTAGGGTTTATATATATATATATATATATATATATATATACATTTTAATTTTTCTTTTCTTTTTCACTTAGATGATGGAACAAAAAGCAGACTGGCCACAGCATCTGAAATGGAAACATCTATTAAAATGCCTCCGGAGTATAAGACACTTGGGATGGTGGAAGGAGCAGAAGAACAGCGATCAGGCAGAGCTCTACTGTTTCCCCTTAGGGAACTGATTTATATTTATACTGATTTACACTGATTCTACCTAACATTCTGATTTAGTTCAAATAATTTATAATTGCTCTGTCCTATAAAATTATTTAATACATTCCACTGTTCAGTAGTTTGGGGTCAGTATTTTATTATTATTTGTTTTTAAATCTAAGAAATACATTTTTACATTTTAAATGTTTAAGAAATTATATTTATTCAGCAAGGATGCGTTAAATTGATAAAAACGTTTACACTGTTGCACAAAAATCCTATTTCAAATAAATGCTGCTCTTTTAAAAGCATTATTCAAAGGATCCTGAAAAAAATATATCATGGTTTCCTCAAAAATACAAATCAGCACAACAGTTTTCAAGACTGCTGATGATAAGAAATGTAGTTTTGTTAAGCATAAGAGAGTTCTTTCAAAAACACTGACAAATCTTACAGTTAAACTTTTAAACAGTAGTGTTTTCTGTTTTTTTTTTGTTTTTTTTTTACGTGGCTGTGAATAAATGAAAGTATTCCAAATTTATGACTCTTAATTTATTACTTCTACTTTCAGTGTGCAGTTATTCTACATATGCATTAATAGTAATATTGTGGCATTTTGCAGGTACAAAGTAAAAGCAAACTAATTTTGTTATTTGTTAAGGCCACACTGGCCATTCACAGGTGCCCCCACCCAGCCTACAGCATGCCCACATTTTCCCCATTGTGCCCACACTCAGTCCACAGTTGCCACACAGTGCCCACACCCAGCCCACACTTTCACCACTGTGCCCACACCCAGCCCACAGTGTGGATATACTATGGGAATTGTTATGGGCCCACAATCGGCCCCATTGGGGGCCCACTCTGCTTTGTGTGGGCCAGCCCACACTTAACCCACACTTTTGGGCTGTCCCACTCGGGCCCCACACGGGCCTCAACGATACCCCGCATTTCACGCCGGTATTGTTGCCCACAGCGGGCTGCCTGCATGGGTTAGATTTTTTGCCCGCAGTGGGTCCACGTGGGCCCCAAACGGGCATGTTTGCTGAGTTGCTAATCATGCTTAACATTTTAGTAACATGCCAATCATACTAGAAACAAACTAGCAACATGCTAGTAACTTGCTAATCATGTTAAAAACATCTATTTGAAAGACTGCATTCAAACTAACGTTTTACTACTTTAAACTTCAAAATATTTCAAACAGAAAACCATTGAACGTAAAACTTTTAAAAACTTTTCAAACTTTCTGGTCTGGCTTTCTCAAGCCAACTTAAAGTTTGTCTTGGCAAACTTTTTTTATCTAGTCCTTTTTGAGGTTTTCCCTTTTTTATTTGACAAATGTTGTCAAAAAAACATGATAAAAAGACCATTGTTCCACCACAAAAGCTCTGCAACAAGTGATCAAGAATCATAAATCAAAAACTAATGTAAGTATTCTGATTAAAAAGATAAAACTATGATAACAAATATGTTTATTTTATAAATAAAACCTTTTATTGCAGCGTTCCTCTTTCTAGTTTCCTCTTTCCTCCCTGTGGCTTCCTGGGTTAGTTCTTTCCAACATTGTTTGTGCTATGCATGCTCTTTTTTTTTTTAGTATATTACAATATTTTCAATTAAGATATACAACCATCATACTAAAAAATACGTATTATATACAAAAGCTAAATTCCATGGGTTATGTTCATTGAAAAATGAGGTATCATTAAAACAATCCTATACCTTAAATGGCTATAAAAATACAGATGGAGTGGGTGCAAGAGCAGCTGCAACTATTGTGAAAAAAGCGAAGCATTTGGGAAGCAAAGATTGACATTTGAGCCAATTTGACCTAGTTCAAGCCAGACACTTAATGTTAGGGCTGCCCTTGACTTTTCTGGGTTACTGGCAAAAGTGATTACCCTGAATGTGAAATAGTAAGGCGATATTTGAATTATTATTATTAATTTTTAACTTATTTTTTGGGCTTTTTATTGTGATAGGACAGTAGAGAGATGACAGGAAAGAGCTGGGAGGACAGAGGGGAGTGGCTGCAGGAGCGGTTGCGCTATATAATGACACACTAACCACGAGGCTATTGGCACTGACGACGTTTGAATTATCTATTAATAAAGTAGGGGTTTTTGAGTAAGTATTGCAAAAATGAAGTTGGTCCTGACTCGCCATCTCCTCATTGGATGTGTCTTTATAGAGAAATCATCTTTAGGGATTTTATAGTTAAAGAGTTTTTGTTTTTGATTTGAATTATTTCATTTCAAAGTAGTAAATCAAAGCTTTCTACAGATATGTTTATCAAGTCAGTGAGGCTGGTATTTGCTGAGTTTTGGTTTATCAGAAGCACTCCTACTCAAAACCGAAACTGAAATAAATGCATCCTGTTTGTTTTTTCTTTATTTTATAAAAGCACGTATTGTTGATATTGTGAGTGCACACATATAAAAGTAGACCCTTTACAGTTCTGAACAATGTATTACGTTCACCTTTATGAGCAAAAATGACAGCGTATTTTGAAAATGTTTCCAATGCAAGTTAATAAAAAAATAAATTGTAATTATTTGCGGGTGGGTCGCGGGTGGATGAGATAAATCAATAATGATGCAAATATTAACTACATTTTCTAAAATATGAACCTGTTTTAAATACTTTTTTCATCAGGCAAACTATTTCATTTGTGTGTGCGTGTGTGTGTGTGTTCACCTGTTGCAGTTGCAGTGACAGAAAAGGTGACATTCCAGATAAAGTTTGAAGGGAGTTATGCCTGTGTTAAGGGTAATGCAGTGGTGTAGTGCAGTACCTGCGTATGCCCATTTCTTTATCAGTCAGCTTTGCGTATACCCACTTCTAAATCCCCTCTGATTTGCGTTTGACGTTACGTTGACTGATATCTATGGGGTCTTACTTGGGAGCCCAATCACCTCTGAGCTTAAGAAGAAAAGGCCAATGAACATTGGCAAATGGAATTTGTATGCCAAGCTACTCACCCATACATACAGGTATATAAGATGGCGGCGTGCATCCACTCATTCAGATTTCTGCTTCGGAGCCAATCGCACCAAGCACGTCTTCTGAATCGAACATTAAGAAGATGAAGTCTTTACCTTGCTGTGCAGTTCCTTGGCTGTGGGAGAGCTGTTTATTGCCTGTCACTGCTTCCTGTTCCTGTCTGCCATGCTGCCACTCTGGCTTGTGTTTGTAGTTCCTTGTACCTTCGTTTTTCTGTTAAAATCTCTCTTGCACTATCCCTCTCTGTTGTTTGTAGTGATAATTATATCTTAACCCCCACCAAATTTCTGATATTATTCATCAAATTAATCTGACTAATTTGATCGTTCACTTTTAATGTGTAACAGCGAGTGCAGTGTGCATGCAGCGCATTAGTGTTCATTTAGCTGTTTAGCTTGCCATTCATTTTCCATTTGCATTTCTTTTTTTCTCTCTCTCACTCTGCTGTTTTCTCCCTCTGCTCCGTTTTTCACGAGTTCTTCAAACAACAGTGGTAAGTTGGAATCGTTCTCAGGGAGTCCTGCACATTGTTCGGTTCCGGTTATAGTTACAAAGCCCATGCAGCAGGGCGACTGGGTGATAGTGAGGCGGCATAGTCACGGGTCAAAACACAGCTCTTCTGATCTGATTGGAACATCAAACAGGTTCTCCCCACTCAGTGATGCACCCACTGAGAAACCTGATGAAAGTGCTCTAGCTATTGGTGAATCTATTGTTCGTAACGTGAAAATAGAGACACCAGCCACCATAGTCCAATGCCTACTGGGAGTCTGACATCTCGAGAAATTTAAAAGTGCTGGCTAATTCTAAACGTAAATTCAGTAAAATTGTTATCTACGTTGGCACAAACAATGTTTGACTTTACCAGTTGGAGATCACTAAAAAATAATGTTACAGAGGTGTGTGAATTCGCAAGTACAATGTCAGACAATGTAATATGCTCTGGTCCCCTCCCTGCTTACCATGATGATGAGATGAGACATAGCAGACTGATAACATGGGTTTCATAAACAATTGGATGAGTTTCTGGGGCAGACCTCACCTGCTGAAAAGAGATGGCCTTCATCTCTGTGGTGCTGCTCTTCTCTCTAGATGGCTCATAGTCTTAAGGTGCCGAAGAGTCTACGCCGTTTTTCAGCCTTCCATAGCACATAAAGCGCAGCTACCGTCTTAACAAAATCCATGTCAGCCATTTCGCAAGGAGACTGAAGCCGCCTGGCAGAAGCCCCTCCCATGACGCGAATTCGCAATTGTAGTGAATTGAAGTGAATTTCACGCGCAATTGAAGCGAATTTCACGCGTGAATGAAGCGAGTAAACTCAAAATGTTCAAGCGTCCAACTACGCGCGAATAGCGCGATTTATTCGCGCAAGTCGCGTCTGGTGTGAACGCACAGTTAGAGTTTGCACTTGACTAACTGGGGACCAGGTCAGGAAGCAGACAGACTGGGTAAACTGACCGTCACGTCACAGAAATCAGTTAATTTTCAGCACATAGGGATTCTTTCACCTAGATACCATACTATAGAGACTGTGTCTGTTCCCGAGCTAAAAAATATAAAAAACAACCTCCGCTCTGAGCCTGTTTCCTCTCGTGTGTTAAAGGGTCATGAAACCCCCTTGTTTCAGCACTGGTTAGTTCTCAAGACAGTTTTAAAAAGTGCAGCTAAAGTGGCCGTGGAGTGCTGCGGAGCGGAGGGGAAAGAGGGGAGAGTCAACTGGTTCAGATGGTTCAGACAGTTTCATTTAACCAGTTTCCTTCAACAATTAAAATTAACAGATGCTAACATTGTCATCTATGATGTGCAACACAAACATCTCTGTTAAAATCTCTGAAAAAGTAGTCCAGGGTTTCATTAACCTTTAAGATAAAATCAGGTCATTTGCGGGAGGACGGCTCAGTGTCGGCTGCGCCATTCGATTTCGGATCCATGTGCTTTTTCCCAGTTGTTCCCCATGGTAAACTCTGGGTCCTTCATGCCCTCCAGTTTGAACTAGGCGGATTAGTTCACTACTGTGCAGACGTTACAATCCTGGACTATTAATATTTGCTGAAATGCTGGGATGCTTCACAGTTCCTCAGCAAAAACCTGAATGAGTGGATGCACGCCGCCAACACTAGGGGTCGCTCTTGAGAGCCCAAACACCTCTGACAGTTTTGAGAAAGGCCAATGAAAATTGGGTGTGCAGATTTGCACAGCTGGCCACGCACCGGACATCCGGGTATAAAAGGGCAGCGTGTGCATCTGCTCACTCGTTCTGATCTGAGGAGCCGAGCGTCTCAGCTCACTCAGAGGCGGACCAGAGATGTGGAATGGGAGACACAACGTCTCCGTTCCCTCCATCAGGGAACGAGGGTTACCATACGTAACCGAGACGTTCCCTATCTGTCGTATACTCCGAGTTGTGTCGAGTTAGTGTACAACACTAGGGGTCCCCGTAAAAACACGCCACATGTCTGGCCGCGTCACGAGTGATAAGCGCAAGTGTAACAGGGCAACGTGTTAACGTAACTGCAGCTCACCTCGTCATGACCATCCAATGTCCAAGACAGACCTGTTATAGCAGTGTCCCGCAGCCGGGCCTTCCTCAGTGGAGCGGCTGAGTGTCTCGAGAACGTTGGGGAAGTGCTGGTTTCCCGAAGGAAAAGGCACTACGGAGTTCACAACCTGCCCAAAAGGGGGGGTATAAAGTGACATCATTAAATATGGGACCTGAGGTGGGTCTCACACCCGGGGAGACAACCTGACTCAGGCCCTAGAGACAAACCTGTCTTCAGGGGAAAACACCACACCACAGGAGTTCTAGGTGGAAAATACACACATGGGGACACTACATGAGGAGCCACTACATATGGGGCACAAATCCAACCAAGAGTTAGAGAAGTAACCATACCTTGCGTTGAGATTTCGTAATGAGTTCCTCCGCCAAACTCTGCTACGACAGGAGTGCCAATGATGGAACGGTGCCCAGGGTTCGCGTTCAGGAAACCTACTGAGACTCAACAAAGCGTAATCACCATTAGGGGGAAGCGCTTTAGGCAAGCTCTACACCAGCCAGTGTGCAGAGTCAAGAATTTGTGTTCAAGACTCTAGCTGACACTGGCTCCAGGCGCAAATTATAAAATCTGGCAATGTGTTAGGTGTAGCCCAACCTGCAGCTCTACAGATGTCTGTTAATGAGGCCTCATTTGCCAGGGCTGCCGAGGCAGCAACGCCCCTAGTCGAATGGACTCTTACCTCCAGAGGGCAGGGTAGGCCTCTGGCCCGGTAGGCCATCCAGATCGCGTTTACCAGCCAGTGGGAGATCCTCTGCTTGGAGACAACTTTCCCCTTCTGCTGTCCTCCAACAGACAAGAGCTGTTCCGAACATCTCAAGGGCTGAGTTTGTTCCATGTAGATGCGCAGGGCACAGACTGGGCATAACATAGGTCAGGTTGGGGTCATCCTTCTGAGAGGAATAGCTTGCAAAGTCACCACCTGATCTCTGAAGGGAGTGGTGGGGACCTTGGGCATGTATTCAGGCCGGGGTCTCAAGACAACGTGAGAATCTGCTGGTCCGAATTCCAGGCACGAACTGTTCACGGAGAGGGCTAGGAGGTCTCCCACTCTTTGATGGAAGTGAGCGGAGTCAAAAAGAGCCATCTTTAAGGAGAGAGCATCGAGTTCGACTGACTGAAGGGGCTCAATTGGATCATGTTGTAGACCTTGGAGAACCACAGCAAGATCCCAAGAGGGGATTAGATGCGGCCAAGGAGGGTTCAGTTTCCGAGCTCCTCTCAGAAACCTGATACCGAATCATGTTTCCCCACCGATCTGCCGCCCACCAGGTCATGGTTAGCTGATACGGCTGTGACATGAACCCTGAGTGTTGATGCAGATAGGTGCCTGTCCAGGCCCTTTTGGAGAAAGGATAACACTGATTCGATACCGCAGCTCCGTGGGTCCCTCCTGTGGGAAGAACACCAGTTCTCAAAGATGCGCCACTTTAAGTCATACAGCCATAGGGGGCTCTTGCCTGTAGAAGTGTGTTTACCACTGAAAGTGAAAGGTCTCTGAAGTCCTCCTGGTCGCATCCAGGGACCATAGGTGGAGGTTCCAAAGATTGGGGCGCGGGTGCCAGAATGTGCCCTTCCCCTGAGAAAGGAGGTCCTCCCTCAGAGGAATGCGCCAGAATGGAATGAGGCAAAGAGAACCATCTCTGCCTGGCCGAATCGATCCCAATCAGTTGGACCGACTGGGGGTGGAGCCTCCACTCGCCTCCGAGCAAAACCTGTCATGACAGGGAATCGGCTAAACGATTGGTTTCGCCCGGAATGTGAGTGGTACGTAGAGACTTAAGTCTGTGTTGACTCCAGAGCAGGAGATGGCGGGCTAGTTGTGACATGCGAAAGGAGCGTACACCGCCCTGGTGGTTGATGTAGGCCACAGTCGCAGTGTTGTCGGACCTGACCAACACATGCTTGCCCCGAATCATAGGCCGGAACCTCCTCAGAGCTAGAAGCACTGCCAACAACTCCAGACAATTTATGTGCCAGAACAGTCGGGGGCCTGTCCAGACCCCGGAAGGATGCCATGTGCCCTAGGAGCCTCTGAACCTGTTTTAGAGTGCGTCAAAGTTTGTGAGCAAGTTAGACCTTTTCAAAGGGTACTGGCATGGCCGTTAACGAAACGTGCCCAAGAAGTTACCGCTTTTATCACACCATCCGGGCTGTACTCCTACTCTGTTATGAGTTTTGGGTTACGCAATGCGCCAGCAACCTTTCATAGGTTAATGAATCACTTAGTTTTTGGTTTGGAGGGGTGCGCCATCTATCTAGACGATGTGATTATTTTTGGCGACACCTGGGAGCAGCATCTTCGGCGGTTGCGGGCATTGTTTGAGCGTTTAGCTAAAGCACACCTTACAGTGAACCTAATAAAATGTGAATTTGCCCAAGCCAAGGTAAAGTATTTGGGTAAAGAGGTGGGGCAGGGCATGGTACGTCCTCTTCAAGTTAAAGTGTCGGCAGTTGAAAATGTCCTCCTCTATCTACTAAAAAAAGAAGTTTATAGTTTATAGAAGTTTATATTATAGAAGTTTTTGTCCAAAATTTTCAGCGGGTGTTTCGCCATTGACTGACCTATTAAAAGGGTCTACAAAGTTTGAGTGGACTCTTAACTGTCAAAGGGCTTTTGACAATGTGCAAATGTTGTTGGTGACAGCTCCGGTCCTTGTGTCGCCTAGATTTGATCAGCCTATTCTGATGGATTGTTCCTTTAAATGCAAATAAGCTATGCTCACCCGCCCCTCTCTTCTTTCTGCTGCTCTGAAAGATTGTTTACTTTAGCTGCATTTAGCGTGTTTAGCCACAAAACTTGCTAACTAGCACATTATTAGGAAAGGTGATGGCAGAGATTCATAAAAAAAACCCCATATACTCACTTCTGCTGTAGGAGAAGCTGGATCACGAATGATTTGCGTGAACATAGATGCGTTTATGTAGATCTGACGTAAGACGCTCAGGTCAATCAACTATTGTGGGAGCAGCCTCTGTAGGCGTGGTGCCGACACTGAAATTGAAAAAGGTAATATTTTTACAGATTAATTAAAAACCACTGCATGTATTTTTATCATTATAGGGTAGATTTGTACATACACAGACAACACACATTGATCTTCAAAAAATGTGTAAAAGTGAACTTTGCATCCGATGACCCCTTTAAACAATGAGAATCTGAATTAGAAATAAAAAATACATAATACTGCTCAAAGATGAATCTAAGATTGAGGGATGCATACCTGATTGCAGAGAGACACATAGCAGCATATGAGTTTCCTTTGTGCAGAGCTGTGCATCCTTTGCGGGGGATCTCTGGTTACAGAATCTTATTTTGGGCTAAGTGGTGTTTTTGCTCTTCTTTTGAGATATTCTCTCTAGATTAGTGGGTTTACTGTTTTGTTGCATGATATCTGTTTTGTGAGAGTTCCTGATCTTTGGCTTCATGAATCTGATCGCTGGTTGATTTTTGACTTTACACTCCCCTCATTAGTGAGAGTCAAGTTTCATCTGCACAAATTCATCAATTACAGACACATTTACAAAAAATAAAAATTAATTAATAAAAAAAAATCCTATGTGTAGAAAATATGCTTTTCTAACTTGAATGAATGAATCTCTTGATTGATCAACATGACATAAGCATTTGATAATGTATTAAACACCAGAAAATTATACATAATCAATTACATACATAAAAAAGGAGAACACAAAACACAAAAGGGTGAGAAAATGTTTTTATGATCTGCCGAAGTGACAAGATGATGTGGTGGTGTAACAACTTGTTTTGAGAATTTCAAAAACTGTAAGCTGAAACAGATGAGAAGTCAGCATAGCCCAGTCATTTCAAAAGCAGTTATCTGATTTTGCATCACATCCTCCACCCAAAGTGCATAGAAAAGCACAGAAGAAACCATATATAGAAAAAGAGAGATCCCGCCAGTCATTCGAGTCATTCTTATCCTAAGTTCAACTATACATAACCTGAAAAGGTGACAGGTAAGGACCATGCTGCAGTCCTCACACAAGAGAATATTTTGAAGACACTGCTAAACTTTTTCTTAAGGCATAAATCTGTTATATTATTGCTAAAATCTGACTCATAACAAGTTGCAAAGAGACATTACTAATACAAGTCATGTAGAATGGATGTCTTTTAAATGATATTAGAACGGTTGGGAACAAATTCCTCTATCTAAAGGAGGATTAAACACTAATTTGTCCATGTTCTGACATAATATGCCATATTTTATTTCTGAGGTCAGAATGGATGTACTTGCTATTTTCTTGCTTGTGCTTCTGCCTGGTCTGTGTGTCAATACATGGATAGGTAAGTTTATTATAGTTTATATATATTTGTTCATGTAACAGCATGTTATGTATGTATGTCAAAATATATATATTTTAAATGCTATAAAAAAAGAAACAGTTATGAATAAATTTATTTGGAAATTGTTGTATGGGATTGTTGTGTATTATGTTGCTCTGTGTCACACGTACCAGATCACGTGAGGTCACGAGGACCCGGAAGTAACTTCACGCAGGTATTTAAGCAGGAAGCAGGTGTTGTTTTGCACCAGACATTGAGTTCATGCTCGACTCCACGTCAGGTCCCATCTTCAAACCAACTCACGTGAGTAATCTCTCTGCTCTTCGGAGCGCTTATCTACCTGTCTGTGTGCGTGTGAGAATGCGGATTTCTTGGTGGAAATCTCTACTCCTTATCGGAGCGTTCTCAGAACAACTGCGTGATTTACCTGCTCACTCGTGCATATCCGCGTTTGAGTTTTCCGTCACGCTACACGGGGACTTATCTCGGACCTCGCATTTCTTGTCCAGCCTCCGTGACAGAATGTCTGGTCCCGAAATGGTCCCGACGGATCTGGAACAATTGTGGGGTGTGATCCAGCAGCAGTCGGGGGAAATCATGAATCTGTGGCAGGAGCTGGTGGGGCTTCGTGCGGAGGTCCACGCGCTGCGTACCGAAACCGTGGGTCTTCGGGCGGAGTGCGGGGTTCTCCAGTCCGACCTCACCGCCCTGCAGGCGGATTATGATGACCTGGCTGCTGCACAGATCGCCCCCGCAGAGCCAGTCCGTCCTGCCCTTCAACCCAAGATCGCACTTCCGGATAAATGGGATGGATCCGGAACCCGGTGCAATGTGTTCCTAACCAACCTGTCACTTTTGTTTGAGTTTCAGCCTACAAGATACCCATCAGACCGCAGCAGGATTGCCCTTCTCATCTCACTTCTCACCGGGCAGGCAGCAGAGTGGGCTGCGGCGGTCCTGAAGGCTGACGGGATAGCCGCCCACTCGTATCCCGAGTTCACCACCCAGCTCAGGGCCGCCTTCCAACACCCTGAGAGCGAAGTGGAGGTGGATTCCCGTTTGTACCACCTGAGGCAGGGCGAGCGCAGCGTCAGCAAATACACTATGGACTTCCGCACTCTCGCTGTTCAAACTCAATGGAGCGACGCGGCGCTCCGCACAGCCTTTTACGAAGGACTGTCCAACCGTCTGAAAGACGAACTGGCTGTGCGTGAGCTGCCGGCCACCCTGGAGGGCATGATCCAGCTCGCCCTCCGGGTGGATCAACGCATGAGTCATCCTACTAAACGTTTTTCTTCTCTCTCCACAGGCTCCACCCTCCGTCACCGTCATCTGGATCAACCCCTCACTCACGCTGTCGCTGCGCCATCTCCACCTCCACCGGCCGCTCCAGAGGCCCACTCATCAGGAGCCGGGGAACCCATGCAGATTGGACGCACCTCCCTGACGGCAGCGGAAAGGGCCAGACGCTACCGCGAAGGGCTATGTGCCTATTGCGCCTCCCCAGATCACCATCGTGCAATCTGCCCTTTGCGTCCGGGAAACGGCCAGACCAGGTGAAGAGGGGGAGGTCTTCATCTGGTTCCGCTACCATCAAATCCTATCCCACTGTTTCCCGGCTGCTCCTTCAGGTATCAATCTTCATGGGCTACCGACGGATCGTGACCACCGCATTCGTTGACTCGGGTGCGGCTGGGAATTTTATCGATCAGGCTTATGCTGCCCAATTGGGGATTGAGACTGAGGTGTTATCCCAGCCTTTAAAGATCACTGCCATCGACGGTCGCCCCCTCAACTTCAGCCCTGTCACTCAACGCACCAAAGAAATCCACCTACAGATCGAAAACCACTCAGAGAAGATACACCTCTACATCACCAAGATCACCTCACCTCCCATCATCCTAGGACACCCGTGGCTCGTCACACACGACCCCTTCATCTCATGGACCACTAATCGTATTGTCCACTGGGGGGCGACCTGTCAGGAGCTCTGTCTCCAGGCGAAGGCTGGATCATAACCTCCACTGGTCACTACGAGACCCTGGTTATGCCGTTTGGTCTGTGCAACAGTCCATCTGTATTTCAGCAATTCATCAACGACGTTCTCCGGGACATGCTGGGTAGGTGGTGCTACGCCTATTTGGACGACATCCTTGTATACTCTAAGACCCTCGAGGAGCACACCCAGCATGTCCGAGCAGTCCTTCGGAGGTTGCTGGCCCATCAGTTGTACTGTAAGTTGGAGAAATGTGCCTTTCACCAGCACTCCACCACATTCCTTGGCTTCGTAATATCTTCTCAGGGTGTGGCCATGGATCCCCAGAAGCTGGAGGCTGTGCGCTCGTGGCCCCTACCCACGTCGCTCAAACAGCTGCAACGTTTTCTGGGGTTCGCCAACTTCTACCGGCGATTCATCCAGGGCTTCAGCGCAACTGCAGCACCTCTGACTGCTCTCACCAAGCCATCACGCGGAGAATTCCAACTCACACCCGAAGCCATCCAAGCCTTCAAGAAGTTATGTCACCTGTTCACCACCGCTCCGGTTCTCCTTCATCCCGACCCGACTAAACCATTCGTTGTTGAAGTGGACGCTTCCGATGTGGGCGTAGGGGCGGTCCTTTCTCAACGCGGTCCAGACGAGAAACTACACCCTTGTAGTTTTTTCTCGAGGAAATTCAATCCCACTCAGCAGCGTTACGGGGTAGGGGACCGTGAACTGTTGGCCATCAAGTGGGCTTTAGAAGAATGGCGTCACTGGCTCCAGGATTCCACTTTGGCAGGACATCAGCGGGTCCAGAGGACCATCTCGTTTATCGACCGGGCGTTTTGGTGGAGGACGTTGAGGAGAGACGTACAGGAGTACGTCCAGGCATGTAACATCTGCGCTCGCTCCAAGACCTCCAACTCACCATCTACCGGCGAGCTGCAGCCCCTCCCCATCCCCAAACGCCCCTGGAGTCACATCTCAGTCGATTTCGTCACTGGACTCCCTGACTCGCAAGGCAAGAACACCATCCTGACCATTGTGGATCGTTTCTCGAAGGCTGTGCACCTGGTGGCTCTCACCGGACTCCCCTCTGCCAAGACCACCGCGGAGCTGATACTCGAGCACGTAGTCCGCTTGCATGGGTTTCCCAAGGACATCGTCTCGGACAGAGGGCCCCAGTTCACGGCCAAGTTCTGGCAGGCCTTCTGCCGTCTGGTCGGCACCACCTCCAGCTATCGTCCGGTCACCATCCTCAGACGAACGGCCAGACGGAGCGGGCCAACCAACAACTGGAGCGCTTCCTTCGATGCTTTGCGGGTGAACATCAGCGCTCCTGGGCACGCTACCTCGTCTGGGCCGAACTATCCAACAACTTACACACATCTTCGGCCACTAATCTAAGCCCATTCGAGGTATGCTACGGGTACCAACCTCCGGTGTTCGAACATCAAGAACCGGAGGTTGACGTCCCGTCCGCCCAACAGTTGGTCCGCCGGCTCTGGAATCACGCCAGGACTGCCATTCAGAGAGCCAACCAACGCTACACCACTCAACACCGCCGCCGGCACCCTCCGGGACGATTGTTCCACGTTGGTGACAGGGTTTATCTCTCCACACGCAACATCAATCTAAAGTCGGACTCCAAAAAACTCACCCCACGATTCATCGGACCCTACAAGATCAATCACCAGTTAAACCCTGTCACCTTCCGGCTCCAGCTGCCTGCTTCCCTCCGGATCTATCCTGTATTTCATCAGTCCCAACTCAAACATGTTTTCTTCTCCCCTCTGTCTCCCCAGGTCACTGCTCCCCCCCCGGTCCGGATCATCGACGGTGGTCCTGCCTACACCGTCCGGCGGATCCTTGACTCGCGAACCCGTGGCTGTGGCACCCAATACCTCGTCGATTGGGAAGGCTACGGTCCGGAGGAGCGGTCTTGGGTTCCCGGGCGGTTCATCCTGGACCCCACTCTCATCCAGGACTACCGTCGTCGGGTATTCTCCATTCCGGGACCGTCAGGTGCCGGTCCTGGAGGGGGGGGGTACTGTCACACGTACCAGATCACGTGAGGTCACGAGGACCCGGAAGTAACTTCACGCAGGTATTTAAGCAGGAAGCAGGTGTTGTTTTGCACCAGACATTGAGTTCATGCTCGACTCCACATCAGGTCCCATCTTCAAACCAACTCACGTGAGTAATCTCTCTGCTCTTCGGAGCGCTTATCTACCTGTCTGTGTGCGTGTGAGAACGCGGATTTCTTGGTGGAAATCTCTACTCCTTATCAGAGCATTCTCAGAACAACTGCGTGATTTACCTGCTAATCACGCTAAGTCACGCTACACGGGGACTTATCTCGAACCTCGCATTTCTTGTCCAGCCTCCGTGACACTCTGTGAGAGGAAAGAGTCTTAACTGAGAACAATTTCTAGCTTGTGATTCAATTTGGTTCTATGCATATTAATGTGTACATATCTCTTTTATTGGCAGACGAGGAGACTGATTCCTATGAAAGTACTTCAAGTGAGTGTTATTCGTAACATTCCTAACGTTCGTGCTTTCATAGAGCAAATGTTCTTACAAATTGTTTAAATATGTCAGCCCTAGTGAAAAAAACAGCATATGCTGGTAGGTATGTTTTGATGCTGGTTTAAGCTGGTCTTTAGCTGGTTTATGCTGGTCATTTGCTGGTTTATGCTGGTCCTGGACCAGCAACATGACTAGCTAAGGACCAGCATAAACCAGCTAAGGACCAGCTTATGCTGTTTTTTTCACCAGGGAGACATTTGGAATAATCCATCATTTTGATGGCATACATTTGTGTAGCCATAATAGCCACTATACTAGGATTTGTTTCAGCACACACACACAAATAAATGTGTTCTTTGTTAAACAGGAAATCTTGCTCTTGGAGCCAAAACAGCCGTCTTCTACATTCATTTTCCTTGGATCGGCTGAACATGCTGTGGATGGAAACAGTAATTCAAATTATTTGCTTGGGTCATGTACTCATACTCTCATGGAGCATAATCCATGGTGGAGAGTGGACTTGGGTGGTGTCTACAAAATATCCCATGTCACCATCACTAATCGTGGGGACTGTTGTGGAGAGTGGCTATCTGGTGCTCAGATCCGTATTGGCAACAGCCTGCATATGAACGGCAACAACAATAAGCTGTAAGGATTGCTCTTGCTGTTTCAAGTTAAACACTTTTAAAGGCATTTCATTTTACAAAGCTAATATGTGATTTCTTCATGTCTCTGTGTGTATCTGAAGTGCTGCAACAGTTTGGTCTATCCCAAATGGACACACAGAAACATTTACATTTAAACATATTAAGGGACGATATGTCAACATAGTTCTGCCTGGGATGTTTAAAATTCTCATCTTGTGTGAGGTTGAAGTATATCACAAGTAAGTGAGAAAATATGATGTGATTTAATTTATTCTGTATGTATTAGTATCTGAATAACTCTTGCTGTTTTATTAAAAAATACAGATGCACTACTAAAAGTAATTTTAACACACAAACAAAGCTGGCACACTTTTACACACACAAAGGAACCGCTCTACATTACATATAATATTTAAAAAAAATTGTTTTTAATATTAATTATTTTTGGTGAGAAAAACTGGCAAATTTTTGAGAACAACAGTTTGACTTTGATTGTTAGTGCTTATCTTTTTTTTTCTGATTTCATTATGAGATGAAGTAGGATGAGATGAAGAACCATAGTCAACTGGGATCCTGGAAGGGAAGACAAAAAAAATCTTTTTTCTTTTTAATAAAATGCATTACGTATCTGTTTTTAATTTTTTAACATTTTTAATTTCTTTTAACGTAACTCTGAAATACAAATTCAGTCCATTCAGTGTATTTCCATTAAGTAAATACTTCACATATATGGAGGGGAAAGGGAGGGGGAGAGAGTCACATTCACTGCAAAGCACTATCTACTTCTGTACCATCTATTTTCCTCTGTTTTGACCCGTTCTTATAAAATGTATCTATTCTTAGTCGTAGAGAAAAGGTACATTTATTTGTATGGTTTTATTGTATCTGCATCACATAAAGCCCTGTATGTTGTAGTAGATTGGACTCTTACCGTTGATTTTACTAGCATGTCCATGTATTGTGCATAACTGCCAAACTGTAAAAAGAGAATGGAACATGGCGGAAGCAATCATGCCATATGTTGTAATACATGGTTTTATTAGTGTATCAGAAGCAGGAACTTGATGAAAATCCACTGGATGCAGTTAATATGGGAAAACAATTAAAGACACTGGAACAGCAAAAAATGTGTTTATTTATTTATTCACATTTTATATGACATCCAAGAATACATCCACAAATGTTAGTAACCACTGGTTCTTGAGTTGAGGGACAAATATGTATCTGTATACTCAGATCATTCATTCCTTCATAGTCAACAATTTGATCTCACAGTGATCGCACCATTAGCTCCCAGGACACTCATGATGTGGTCACAATGTGAGGTCACAGTGCACTGTGTTCTCAAAATATGGTCACAATGTGGTCACAACACACTCACTGTGTGCTCAAACTGTGAGCTCAGTGATTTACTCATGATGTGATCATAATGTGAGGTCACAGCGAGTTGTGTAACCCAGGGGTCTACAACCTTTAACGTCAAAAGAGCCATTTTGGCCCCTTCCCCACTAAATAAAATTCACGTGGAGCCACTAAATAAAAAAAAGATAGCAAGGCATATAGCTAAAGTTTTATATTCCATTATGTTACACAGGGTAGCATCATTTCAGAAATGAGGGGACAGAAATATAAAATGTAGTAATAATAATAGTAATAATAATAATAATAGGCTTAATAATATTCATTTATGTATGTCTAATTGGGCTCAGGTGGGAAGCGTGCAATCTGTGATTGCATGCAGTTGCTGGAGCATGCAGTTGCTTTTTATGTGCACTGTTTTATCGGTTTCGCTTTCGAAATAGTTCACGTTCAGCAAGGAGGGGGGGGGGAGAGGATGGGGTGGGCATGGCCCACAATTGCACCTCCTTGGGACTGCACAAACAAACCATACATTGTCGCAATCATTTATTGTCTTTACGTTTCATCAGTTAAGGTTTATGCTTGTTATTCAGCTTTGCAACTGTGATAGCAGGATGCCTTTGTCCATATTAGGGATTTTCTGGCTAGACAAAAGTTATTAGGCAATTACTTCTATCATATAAGCTGTTTTAGACTTTCTGCGTGAGAGTGCTCTCTGGCTTGCTCCCTGCCATGTGTAAATGGTGTGTAAAATGTTCTGTGTTCTTTTTAGCAAACTACTGACCCTGAATTTTGATGCACTGCCATAATAATTACAAGTTCATTTGCCCTTGCCCTCTTTTTTATTTTTATTTTTTTTATAGCCGAGTTGATAATTGTAAAACACAGCACTCATCACTGTCACTATTTACCCAGCCATAAAGAGAGGAGGGGAGGGACAAATAGGCACAAATAAGTTAAACAAAATATGAAACAAATAATGCATCTATGCTTCCACAAAATACGCTTGTATAGTTACTGAAATATGATGTGAGTTAGTATTGTAATCTAATAATGATCTGGAGGTATAATAAATAATAAATCGTGATATGCAACCTAAAGCAAGGGACACACTTAATGACTAGCTGAAACATTCTAAGGATGAACTGAACACACTTATGATTTTAAATGCTGACTGTAAACACCGACTGGACGCAACCGCCTCTGACGCGTTTGGGTGTGACCAGTTGTAAGTATCAAATTACATTCATAATCAGCCTTACAGTCCTGTAGTGTGTTACTGGCTAAAAGGATCAGTAATTAGTAACCTAATTCCATGTCTGAGCTGGCAACATGTTCACTGAGCTGGCCATGTGCCAGGCTAGGCCTCAATGCACAGTGCATTAAATAATATCATATCAGCTTAAGTGAATTAAATTAAATAACCACTCACTACTTCTCCAGTGTAACAATTCCAAGGTCCAGAACCAAACAGCAACAGTCCCTAACACAAAATATTGATGTTCGATTCCTGAACAAATTGTTCTTTATGCCTATTTATAGGAAGTAACTGAACTAAACTGAACTTTTATTCTGGGCTGATGACGCAAGATGCACAGCTGTTTGCTGACAGTCGAACTGTCAAAGTTTGCTGAGGATTACCATTGATCCTGATAAGTGAGTTTATGATACTTTGCAGTCCTGAGGCACATACTGGAAATATGCTTATATAGATTACTACTCTTATTAAATAACATTTTATTAAAACTTGTAAAATCCTTTCTGTAGAGAGATCTAAGTAAATTGCACTATAGTTTATTGTGCATGCAGATTGTATTTTAAATTGTTACGCAAAATCAAGATAGTTTATAAGGTTTATCTCTCTATATGCTTTAGACATGTAGAGCAGATCCACATTTCTGCACCAATGTATGCAATGTGTGCTATAGGTGCGAAACTTTTAGGAATCTTATCCAAGATGTAGAAAATTTTATCTGGTGATGCTCAAAATTTTGAATTCACAAAAAAAGTGTAATTTTTTTGCTAACCAAAAGTCTATTCCTGTTTCTTCAGTGATGGGTTCCTGGGAAAGCTCTTCCTTATACTTGCTGATCTGCTCCCTCATGCTGATTTTTGAGGTCTCTGTTTGGGCATATGTGAACATGGTAATCGTGCTCGGATCCACACCAAACCTTTCAGTCCGAGATTACCTGAACCAGGTGGTCTCGGCTCGACTGAAAACAAACAATGGAACGGTTCAGTTGTAGTGAGAACCAGCGAACCAGGATATATCACACTGTATACTGGGTAATTACAGTTCTGTGAACAGCAGTAGCTTTGTTGTTTTGCTAATACTGCTTAAAATGAACCTGTGAATGTCTGTGTGTGGGCACGTCTTCACCTTTCGAAATCAAAACGCGCATTTTCACTTTATTATTGCTCTCTTTGTAGTAGGAATCCTGGACTTATGTTCAAAATTATAAATGAATATAATGACAGCTACAAAAAAATGCAACAATAAGTCCGCAAAGCTGTTGTTGTTCCATCCTAACAGATGACAGCTGAGCGGAATCCAGAAAATTACCAATGGAACTATGACCAATGAGAGCTCAGTTTAGTCGCGTGTGACTTGTATTAACACATTTGGTCCATTTGGAAACTTTGCTGTGTGAAAGCGACCCAACAATAAAAAGCAACATCCCTGTTTCGGAACAAAGCAATTGATCTACAGGTGTGAAAACACCCTAAAACTTTCACTTTGAGAAGTTGTGCAACCATGTTGAATGTGCTTCTGTATGTGGCAATTACTTATAACAGTAAGGCATTTCTGTTGCAATGGATGACTTATGAAATAGCTTTACCACTTACCTTGCCTTATCAAGGATTCTTTTGACACATGCCTTCCATGTTTAAACACTCACCCCAGGTTATCATCGGTTTCTGAATCAGAGTCATTTTCCACTACGGGGGAGTCTTTGGAGTCAGAGCTGTTTTTTTCTTCTGCATGTGTCATGGTTAGTGTGTGGGATTAAGCAGGCTGATGAAGACAAAGAATTACAAAACACGCTTTAATAATTTTACAACAGGTAATCTCCAGACAGGACAGGTACACACACACAACACACACAAACACACACACACGTTTGTTTTTGTGAATTGTGGGGACTTTCCATAGACTTCTATAGATTTTATACTGACCAAACGATATTGTCTGTCCCCTTAACCCAACCCTAAACCTAAACCTAGCCTTCACGGGAAACATGTTTGCATCGTTACACTTTCAGATAAACATCTGTTGCATACATACTGTTGAAAAGTTATGTATTGTTTTATTTTTTTTTTATATCCCATAGAGGTGTTCTGTATGTTACATTAACTTAATCTCGAGTGAATCTTTATTTCCATTATTTTTCATTACAGTTACTGTCACTAGAAATGTAAATACAAATATAAATATTAGATTTATATCTTAAGAAATACATGAAATGTGTATGTGTCCTGGCATTGCCAGGTATAACATCATGTAGCCAAGCAACCTCTTGTGGTCATATGAGGAATAGCAAGAAAGTAGAAGGTAACCTCATCAGTAAAAGACTATACCTTTAGTGATGTCTGATGTCATCACAAAGAGACTGAATCAGAGACAGATCGTTCATGTTATGGGCATTCATTAATCCAAAGACTTCCTCCATTCAAAGTTATTATTAAGGCATTCCCTGTAAGTCATCTTATTTTGCCATTATTTACGATTGTGTTCAGTGCATTTTGTGTAGTTAAATATGCATATTCTTTGTTATTTAGAATGGCTTGTTTTTGCTTGCCAGTACAGTACATATTTTCTCATCCTTCACATATGATATTGTTTTATAAAGTTGATATCATATTTTTGAAGGTATAGTGAATTTGTTGACCGAGTAGTCACTATAATCATTAGTTATGCTCATACAAAATATAGGAAACTATT
Organism: Labeo catla; assembly: GCA_012976165.1. Lineage (NCBI taxonomy): Eukaryota > Metazoa > Chordata > Actinopteri > Cypriniformes > Cyprinidae > Labeo > Labeo catla. The sequence goes on from VONZ01001203.1 coordinate 133,491, forward strand.
ATAGAACATGCAACTTATTGTATGTTTTTTATTTTCAGTTTCACACCATTCATGTGATAAAGTTACACTCTCAACATCACCTCGTGGTTCCGGGAGTTATTACGTGAAGGTGTTTAACTTGCTGGATAATTGAATTAGGTTCAATAAGGCCAGTACAATATGTGTTTATGTGCATCTACACTTTAACATATTTGACTTAGTGATAACTTAAGAGCATATTTTATATCTTTTTTAAAAGATGTATGAAAGTGGATACTAATTGATAAAGAATGTTCTATTTTGCTGATAGTAAGAGTTTCTGTGTTTTTGGGGTCACCGCTGTGGTTGAACTTGAGCTGAAGCGTCATTTTATTGTCAGTTGCATACATACTGTTGAAAAGTTATGTACTGTTTTTATTTTTTAATATCCTATGTATGTATGTATGTTACATTAACTTAATCTCGAGTTAATCTTTGTTTTCATTATTTCTTATTACAATTACTGTTAACAGCTTCAGTGTTTCCAACAATAATCTTTCACTTTAAAAAAAATCCAGAAGGTATTACAAATATAAATGTTAGATTTATACCTTTAGAAATTCATGAGATATATATGTTTTTGTGTGCATCTACAGTTTAACATTTGCAGACCTGTGATAATCAATTTGAGCAATTTTTTGTCTAAATGTATAAAAGTGGATACTTGTTGATAACGTTCTGTTATGCTGATAAGCGCATACAGTTTAAAATTTGCAGACTTGGTGATAATAAAATCAACTTAAGAGCATTTTTTTGTCTTTTTTTTTTGAGTTTCTGTGTTGGAGTTTTTGGGATCACCGCTGTGGTAAAGAGTGTGGTAAAGAGAAAAGTTTATTTTACTGTCAGTTTTAGCTCTCTGGTTAAACTGATGGCATTCAGATGGATTACCTTAATAAGTCTTGTGTAATATAGTCACACATGCTTAAAATAAATGATTTACCTTTCCAACAAAGGTTACAAATCCAGAATTGTACATAATGTCTCATTGAGAACAAAAATTATTTTTGAGCTGGACTTGTTTTGTCGGCTGTGTGTCTTGCGTTATCAACCAGGAACTTTGTTCGATTTTGTGGGCCAGCTTGACCGGTTTCGATTTGTTTAAGAATCAGACATCACTATATAGAAGCTTATGTTTGTGTAAGGCCTTTAATTAAATTACATCACTTTTGTTTGCATTTAGACAGATATCTACCGATCAAAGATATATCTTCCAGAAACCCAAACATTCATATCTGACTTTTGCAGAGTACTAATACACATTTGTTTTTAAATTTATAAGACCACAAATACCACATTTGTAGGGAAGGCTATCTTTGAATCTTAGGGTGTGATAAAGTAGACATATTTCTGATACAAACATCAATTTGTCTGATGTGAAGGTTTAGCACATTTTACTGAAAGATAAATGGGTGTATAATTTATAGACTGATATATTTCAGTGTGTACAGAGCAGATAGGATGGTTGCAGATTTCACTGCATAGACTAAAGAGTTCTCCTATGAAATATTAAATATTCTGACATGAGACATCTGTTCCTTTCATTTAAATGGGAGAGAGAAAATGTATTAATAATAGCCTCTGCTGCTTCAAATTTAATAATAGGCTATACTGCACATAAATGGTTAAATATGCTATTCCAGACATGGACTAGTTGGATGATACAACTGAAGCCTAAGAAATAATTAAGATAAACACAAACGTGTTACAACTTGTCTTAACACGTAAACATCATGTTGGAAAGACTACCGGTTACTTGCACTTCTTACTGGTCGCCATAGGTACATATTAACAACGCGCAAAGACATGTAGGGAGGTGTTATTACATAGGACTTCATAAAATTCATTTTATCTTATTGTTTGTAGCTCGAAATAATAATTATGTAATTATTAATTTCATTTAATTAATTATAATTTAATTAATAATTTCATAATTTAAGATTCAAGTTCATTTAAAATGTTTCTGATATTTTATTCTACAGTTTACTTTTATCTTAATTACTTTTAATAATTAATTCTTATTCATTTTTATTCTATATTTTGTATTGCAATTCATTGATAATGAGGAAATTACGCTTTTTTGTCTTCTTGAGAATGGTTAACAAATAGATTATTAGCCATTTTCTATTATGCAAGAGAAAACACTAGAAAAAATGGGTACATTACAAATTTAAAAAAAAAAAAATTGTCACCTTGTCAACCAAATTTAAATTAGGTTATTTTTATGATGTAAGTTAATAATGAAATGAATAATTTCTGTACATTTTGTATTTTTGTATTGCATATTCACGGGTAAATAAAAGAAGTAATTATGTACATTGTACATTTTTGTAATGCAGCTAATAATAATTTCAAAAATCACTCTTCTATACATTTTTTGTTCTACACATTACTGAAAATACTTTTTACAACGATTTATAACATAGCTTAGGGTTAACATCAGAAAAACAACATCAATTTTAAGTCCAGCCCTAACTCCATGTGTTCTGGGGAGTTCAGGATCTGAATTACTTGGTGGTAAATGGCCAAAAACTCCTCAGCGACTCTGTAAACAATGCGGTGGACAGTAGAACAAGGCATGTCAAACACTCTGGAGACCACTCTGTATGATGTACCACACGCCAGCCAGAAGAGAAACACAGGGGTCTCTATTGTAGCACTCCATCAATGCTGCAGTTCACTTCTCAGAAGATCCAGTAGCACTGTCAGGGCCTACCTGCTCAGCTGAAAACTATTAAAAAAAACTGTCCAACATTGGCACATTCAGGTACAGAGGTCTGGTCTGATTTAGGGAAAGAAGGAAAAGAGGGGAAATGTACTAGTCATATTTAAAATCTTAGTTGAAGGGATAGTTCACCCCCAAATCCATCAAATAAGATAAAATGCTAAAAATAAAAATGATCATCGTTGCTGGTTACGTGGTTGCTATAATTCTGCTACAGCAATGTTTAATTTTTCATGTAATTAATAGGATGCAACATTTATCAATAAGGTCATACATTCATTGTGCTTTTAACAAGGATGTGTACCTGGATGTAAATTGTGCTAAAATCCAGGTTGCTGAGAGGAAGATGGAAACAGAAGTTAAAAAGATCATTGGTGTCTCTGAACAACATGGAAGCCTCACTCTCCTCTGCTGCAAATTCAAGGAGTTTACCGTCCTGGCCAACCTCTACCAAGACAGTGTGGAGGACTTAACTGAGCAACTGCCAACCACCCTACAAATTAAACATGTCCAAAAACATGTGATAGATACAGACTTTGCTCATGATGAATAAAAATGGCTTATCATTTGTATAAGTAGGTCAGTTTATTAATTTTTAGTTTAATAATTCAATTAGTTTACAGTTAGTAGTAATCAGATAGCACATGTATGTCTGCAAGATGTCTGTTAAAGATCTCGATCTGGAAAGCATCTGCTACGTATAAACTTCTGTAAGATGTCAGTTTTACATACATTCTAAATCATAAACATCTTTATAAGACATCTAATAGACGTCTATTTGACATCTGATAGGAAACGTCCAATAGACGTCTTGCAGATGTAAATGCAGACATCACATAGACGTCTCAGAGATGTACATGTGCTATTAGGGAATGGTCATTTTCTGTTAATTTGAAATCATCTTATTCTTTTGTTGTTTTGATAATTTATGTTGGATTCATGCAAAGATTTTTATATCACCACTTTCATGATGGCCTAAGAATGAGTAAATTATGAGAACATTTTCATTTTGGGTGAACTATCCCTCTAATGCCATCTATATTCTCATTTTCTTTTATACACTGACATAAGCCCTATGCGGACAGTACTAGTTTTCTGAACTACATTTGAGTTTCAATTCTTATGTATATTTTCGTGTATCAAATTGGACGGGACTAACATGTCCATGTTTATTACAGAGGTGGGAGGGTCTGTTTTGTACATCTGGGCATTGCAGAGATCACACACTCATGCGTGCACTGTGTATAGACCGATTAATTACCTCAGTATAAACTAGAGTTGGGGTACTCGGACTCGGACTCGAGTCCGGTCTCGAGTACAATTTTTAGCCGACTCGGACTTGTCACGGACTCGGATGCATTTTTACTCGGACTTGACTCGGACTCAAGCCTTTCGGACTCGGAAAATATCCCGAGTCCGTCCGAGTCCAGAGACAGTTTACGGAAATGTCACTGACTCGATGCATTATCACGAAAGTCTTGTCCAGTAGCTACTTGAAAGCCGACGGGTTTATGTGCGCACTAGATGAGCTCAAACGTCACCCGAATCCGCACCTTCAAATAAATTATCCGCCCGCCACCCGCACCTGTATTTTTCTCTGATTTAGATAACCGCACCCGATCGTCGTTTACGATTATTCTAATTCTTAGTTTTGCATGAGGATATGATGAATGGATGGTTCATTTTTAACAGCAGATTCAGCTTATCTGCACATCGCTGCACACTTATATAAGCTTAATCGTTCGTGCTTTTAAGCCAAAGCCACGCTAAAAAGAATAACGTTAACTGACATCTGGACGTGACTCTCCGCAATCTCTGATGAAATCGGTTGGGTGTTTGAACGTCTGCTGGATCCTTGGACAGAGGATTACAGGGGTTCACTCAGTTTAAGAAATTTCAGATCATAAAAATCGAATTCTTTTCATTTCTGATTCAAATTAGTAATGAAAAATATCTGTTAATTTTACTACGCGGCAAATCTGGTGCGGGCGCGGGCGCATCAGGCGCAAATCAAACATATTTCAAAGGAAGCCGGCGCCACATTCCCTACCGTCTTTACTATGTGTTTTGAACGAATATTTGCATTTATTCACATACGATTGAAGTAGAAATGGTAGCCTGTCATATATGATTTTGGCTAATGCAGGACACTGAATGATGCGCATCAGAGGGAATTTAGAAGTGGGTATACGCAAAGCCGACTGATTAGGGTCTCCGCAGGTACCGCACTTTACACCACTAAATATTACCCTACTCAATAGCATTAACACAGGCGTAACTCCCTTCAAACTTTTTTCTGTCTCAACTTCTCGAACAGGTGAACACACAAACAGACACAAAAATGAAATCGTTTGCCTGAAAAAAGTATTTAGTACAGGTTCATATTTTAGAAAATGTAGTTAATATTTGCCTCATTATTGATTCATCTCATCCACCCGCGACCCACCCGACCCGTGGATATAAACCGCCATCCGTGCATCACTAGTGCGCGCACACTCAAAGCGCGCTCACAGAACGCGCCTCTCAGTCAGTGTGAGAATACAGAGTTCTCTTTCGCTTTTAATAGGTTCTGTTATTGCCACACACATGCCCGTATTGGAGACTATTCATGTAAAAGAAGTCGGTTTTGTCTTAAGTAAACCTGAACAGTTGGGAGAAATACTGTTGCGTCAAAATATTTGATCTGTGCGTCAGATCTTAAAGCGACAGCAGCGTAAACCTGCAGCAGCCGACCACGTCAAACAATAATCAAACAACAAAAGAAAAAGAGAAAATCACTCACTGTTCTTGACTGAATCACTTATTAACTTTAATGTATACAGTGAAGATTTTGCAGTGTTTTATTTTAACATTTATTACTCCATGAAATGTCTGTAGTCTATTTCTGTAATAGCCTTTATATAGACCTACATAAAAAAAAATACAAAAAAAACCCTACAATTGTATTTTTTTAAAAAGATTCTATTTTAAAAATATTATTTCATTTGTATTTTTGATGAATATATGTATTAATACTTTTACTTGTAAGTAATACTTGGAGTGTTTACTTGCCTTGAGCTTGAGAATGTTTTACTTACATTGGTTGATTAGTTTATCTGTATTGAAATTATTATTTAAACATGGTGGCAGTTTCTAGCTTGAAAGAAAATATATTTTTCTAACATCTTTGCAGCAACAGTTTTTATGGGTAAAAAACCATCTTGGGTGTGCATGATGTTCTAATAATTCAATGGCCCATCATCAATTATTCCTTATATAATGTAATTTATTGTAATTAATGTAACTATAAATGCATTCAAAAATAAAACGGGTATGAGTTTGCTGTGACTTATGGAAAGTATATGTAGGGCTTTATACACAGTGTGTGCCATTGTAAAGACTAGGTTTATCCCTCACAACCTCATTTTCATTGAAGAAAAAAAAAGTCGTATAAAACCCAAAACACACACAGCCACAATCAAAAATAAAGGAGGTGCTGCAAGAGGCTACATGTTTTCTGCTCTTAAGGTCCCATTCACCAAGATAGCTACTCCTTTACCCCCACCCTTGAATTTATACATTTACTACATCAATGAATAAAGTCAAGTCTTGCCCTATAATTTTTCACATTCTAAAACCTGTTTCACTCTGAAATATATCACATTACTTAGATCAGCCATAACTTCTGTTACATGACTTTAAGTTTGCTAAGCAGAGCATTGACACTTATGAGATGTTGTGAAATCAAAAATCAAAATGGCAAGATCCACTAGAGGTTTGCTTTTCTTACATTTCAACTGACATTGCATTTTTCTAGTTGTAAAGGTTAAAAACAGGGGTACCCAAACTCAGTCCTGGTCCTTGGTTTAGCTCCAACTTGCCTCAACACACCTGCCAGGGGGTTTCTAGTATGCCTAGTATAAGCTTGATTAGTTGGTTCAGGTGTGTTTAATTGGGGCTGGAGCTAAAATCTGTAGGACACCTCCCTCCAGGAGTTTGGGCACCCCTGGATTAAAACAATGTTAAGATACTGACAAAGAGTAGTGTTTCCTAGGACTCGGACGGACTCGACTCGGACTTGAGTCCGACTCCGCCCATTTTGGACTCGGACTCGTCTCGGACTCGATTGGTAAAAGACTCGGACTCGACTTAGGTGGACTCGAACCCAACACTAGTGTCTCGTCACACCCCTACATTTGAATAAATATTTAATGATTATAAATAAATTAAAAAAAAGAAGAATAAATAAGAATATATAAAAAAGAAAGCAAAACACAACACAAATGAATGGTTGCTCTGAAGCAAAACACACACAGTTTGCATTTGAGGATCGTCAGATCCTTCAACACACTGCTCATGTCCTGCTTACGTCTAAAACCAGCGTGACTGACTTTTCCCTTTTTTCAGCCATGAAGTAAATCTAGAGCCAATTTAAGCAAAAAAAGACAGTGACTAGGTTTACATGGACATTACTAATCTAGTTATTTACCTTATTCTAAATAAAACAATATTATGTTTAAAGTGTTTACATGAGTTGCTTTTAGAATATTCCTTTCACGTTCCTGTTTTACATGTTATAGAACATAGATTGATTAATAACAAATGCCATTGTGATGCCATGCAGTGTCCACTCTAGATCAACATACAGTTCACCTTTGTCAAGGTGCCATATACAGTTTTGGGTGTTTCATTTTTAATTTGAGAAAAGCTTCAAGTGCAGTTAATTATTTGTCATGCTATATGTGAAAACACTGCAGAGTTGTTAAAGCCATGCTTTTATTTGCCATCAAATGGTTGACCACTGCCATGTGTGTATCCTGCTGCAAAATGCGGTAAAAAGTCCTACATGATGGTAATGTGATTAAGGTGTGTACATGTCTATACTGCACTTTTATAACGTGACTAAAAAAGGGAATACACCTCTTAATTTGATTTGTGTTTACTTTGAGCATGACTTTATCTGGATTAAGGTAGTCAAAAACCTGTTTACATGGTAGATTATCAATCAGAGTATTGTTACGGATCTGGTCGGTGAGCTGCGGACCGCTCACCACCAGATGTCGCCCTCACTCTACTTACACACACAGTCTGTTGCATTCCACCCCGGACTTCATTACCCATCAGCCACCACTCGTGTCACCCGCGTCCAATCAGAGGCTGTATAAAAGCCCCGGACCTTCCCAGTGCACTTCACGGATTGTTGTGATTGTCATAGTTAGTGTTTCCAAGTCTCCTAGTCTCCTTTGTTCCCTCCTTTGTTCTCCTTTAACGCTCCTGCCTGGCAATCTCGTTTTGTGTTCGTCTGCTGCCTGCCTATTGGACTCTTATTTCGGATTATTGGATTATTCTCTGGTCTCTCCCCTTCACGGATTTCGTTCGCCTCTGGATTTTCAAGGACTGTTACACAGACTTCTCTTGTGCCTAGCCTTCGTTCCACTCTCCCGGACTGTGTAATAATTGAGATTTTTTGTGACGGCGTGAACCAGCCCCTCCATACGCTGTTGAGACGCGAGGGCCCGCACTCGTCACTGGAGGCATTTTTGAACTTTGCGTTGTTGTGTGTGGGTTCGCCGTGCACCGTGGGGGTCGCAGAGAGGGAACGCGACAACGCGGTAATGGCGACTGCGCGTCCCACTCGCAGATTGGCGGTCATGCTGGAGCATGATGCCACAAGCACGTTTGCTACCTGGATCGCTCGGGAAACAGCGGCCGTGTCGGAGCGTGCCCATGCTATGGTGGCGTCAGCTGAGTCCGTGCACAAGGTGGCGGCCGCGCCGATGTGCGCTCACAAGATGGCGGCGACGGTGGAGCCCGTTTGCAAGATGGCGGCTAAAGCGGGGCTCCATCACGTCACAGCTGCCCTACCAAAGCCATATCAAGTTGCAGCTGCATTTCCTGAGTCAAGTCAAGTTTCTGAGTCCAGTCAAGTTGCAGCTGTATTTCCTGAGTCAAGTCAAGTTCCCAAGTCAAGTCAAGTTGCAGCTGTGTTTTCTGAGTCAAGTCAATGTACAGCTGCATTTCCCGAGTCAAGTCAAGTTTCCAAGTCAAGCTACGGCTGCTGTTCCAGTGTCAAGTCAAGCTACGGTCCCCATTCCTGTGTCAAGTCAGGTTAAAGCTGTGTTTCCTGTCTCAAGTCAAGTCAGAGCTATCGCTCCTATCTCAAGTCAAGTTACAGCCATCTTTCCTGAGCCACTGCACAAGATGGCCATCACGCCAGAGCCACTGCACAAGATGGCCACCATCCCCAAGCCTGTTCACAAGATGGCCGCTGTCTCCAAGCCGTACCACAAGATGGCCGCCATCCTAGAACCCTCGGCCAGCACTCGGACGCCGCCTGTGGTCATGATGACCCACGTGCTGGACTCACCCCTAATGACGGTATGGGCAGCTAAAATGGCGCTCCTTCATGCCGCGGCGGCTACCCCTGGGTCAAGTCAAGACACAGAGTCAAGTCAAGACACAGAGTCAAGTCAAACTAAAGCTGCGTTTCTCCATTAGTTAAGCCAAGACACAGCTGTCATTCTCCATGAGTCAAGCCAAGTCACAGCTGTTCCCCACGAGTCAAGTCACGTTACGGCTGTTGTTCATGAGTCAAGTCCCGTTACAGCGGATTTCCATGAGCCAGGCCAGGTTACAGCAGATCCTCATGAGCCAAGCCGTTGCTGCTGTTATTCCAGAGCCAAGTCAAGCTTCAGCCGCTGCTCCAGAGTCAAGTCAGGCTACAGCTGTAGCTTCCAAGTCCAGTCAGGCTTCCAAGTCCAGTCAGGTTCCAAGTCCAGTCATTTCCAAGTCCAGCGCAACGCCAAAGCGGTCGCCCTGGCGCAACGCCAAGGCGGTCATTCCTGAGTGGCAACGCCATAGCCGTGGTTCCTGAGTCAAGCAAGGTAACAGCCGGTTCCTGAGTCACGTAAAGTCAATGATCTTCACAAGCCAGTTCAAGTCACCGCTGGTCTTCACGTAATCAAGTCAAATCACAGCCAATCTCCACGCAACCAAATCAAACCACAGCTGATCTTCATGAGCCAAACGGGTTATTGCTGCTGCTCCAGAGCCAAGTCACCGCCTCGCCTGACCTTCCAGAGCCCCGCCACGCCTCGCCTATCTGTCCAGAGCCTCACCACGTCCCGCTTGACGTCTGAGAGTCCAGTCACGTCTGACCACCCAGAGCTTTACCATGCCCCGTCCGACGGCCCAGAGTCAGGACATGCCCCGTCCGACGGCCCAGAGTCAGGTCATGCCCCGTCCGACGACCCTAAGTCAAGTCGCATCTCGTCAGACATCCCAAGATCACGGCCAATCATGATAGCCAGCGTACTGGATCCACCCTTAGAGTCAGTAAGGGCAGTTAACATCTCAGCGGAATCAGCGTCTCCAAGACCAACTATTAATGAGGTCCTGCCCCCAGCTGCTGCTCTTCCTGTCATGGCAGTTGCCATTTGGTGTGTGTGGGCTGCACACTGTACTCCTGAGGCCACGTCTGTTCACCAGTCAGCTCCTGAGGTCATGTCAGTTCACAAGTCAGCTCCTGAGGCCACGCCTGTTCACCAGTCGACCCCTGAGGTCACATCTGTTCACCAGTTCGCTCCAGAGCCCCCGCCTGGTCACAAGTCTGCTCCAGAGCTCACACCTGATCACAAGCCTGCTCCAGAACTCATGCATGGTTACAAGCTTGCTCCAGAGTTCCCCCTGGTCACAAACCTGCTCCAGAGCTCCCGCCAGTCGGAGAAGCCGTGCCAATGCCTCCTGAGGTGTCAGCTGTGGCTGTAGAACCTCCCATGGAGGCGGCGTCCCCTTACAACGTCTCTCTGTGCTCTGTGTGCCTCCTCTGTCCCTGCTTTCCCCAGGTCCCAGACTATGACGGAGGTTCCTGATCCGCCCCGGAGGGCTGCTGCGCCTCCTGTTCCGCCCCGGAGGGCTGCTGCGCCTTCTCCCCCTATTCTGTCTGCCTCCTCTGTCCCTGCTTTCCCCAGGTCTCAGGTCCCTGGAGGGCTCCTCCCTGGAGGGCGCCCGCGCCTCACGCTTTGCCTCTGGCTCTGCCCTGGAGGGTGCCTACGCCTACGCCTCCTGCTCCACCTCCGGCTCCGCCTTGGAAGGCATCTGCCTTGCCGGTTCTGCCTCAGTCTCTCGGCCCCCCCACCGCTCCCCTGGACTGTTTTTCTATTGGAGCGTCTGGAAGCCACCCCTTGGGGGGGGGGCTATGTTACGGATCTGGTCGGTGAGCTGCGGACCGCTCACCACCAGATGTCGCCCTCACTCTACTTACACACACAGTCTGTTGCATTCCACCCCGGACTTCATTACCCATCAGCCACCACTCGTGTCACCCGCGTCCAAACAGAGACTGTATAAAAGCCCCGGACCTTCCCTTCCCACTTCACGGATTGTTGTGATTGTCATAGTTAGTGTTTCCAAGTCTCCTAGTCTCCTTTGTTCCTTGTGTTAACGCTCCTGCCTGGCCATCTCATTTTGTGTTCGTCTGCTGCCTGCCTATTGGACTTTTATTTCGGATTATTGGATTATTCTCTGGTCTCTCCCCTTCACGGATTTCATTCGCCTCTGGATTTTCAAGGACTGTTACACGGACTTCTCTTGTGAAGCCTTTGTTATTTCTCTTTGCTTGCTTGTCTGACTGTTAGAATTTAATATCTAACTTGACTGACTGCCGAGATTCGATTTTAGTTGAGCGATGGAGCACAGAGTCAGGATCCTGGACCATTGAGACAACCACACACAGAAAAGGTGTAATTCACTCAAAGGCATTTATTAAAGGAAGACCTCAACATTTATATGGTAAAATAGGGAAGTGAAATCAAACATCACACCCTTCAAGAAACACACAGTACATCATGTCCTATGAGTCTCTAGGCTAGACGTATGTCATGTCTGCTTTTCAGGTTAGTATGAGAAGGGCACAGGAGGTCAGGATTATTACAATCTCACAATGGCCACTTTAAGACAGAATGTCTTACATAACACTCCTGTGCCTTGTATAAAACAATCGTATTAGTATTAACATCAGTAATGGTTTTAATGTCAAATCAATATAAAACAAAACAATCACATTAGTATTACTGTTAAATCAAAATACACATGAATATGACTAATATCATTTGCAATTGAATACATGTAATCATCTGGAATATCTTTCTGATTATAAGGATATAAAATGCTATAATCATTTCTATGATTATATCACATAATCAAGCAAAAATCAAACTCTGTTATAATTCATTTAAACTGCACTTTCCGCATTCCAATTATACCCTTCAGGCTCTAATTGATACACACGAGCATATGTATTGTATTCATCTTCATCTTGTTCAATATTAGGTCTTGGATCTGGAGCTGGTGGACGAGCTCCTTCTCGTTGCACACTTCACATAACTTGATAAGTCCCTCTCGTTGTAAGCGAAGTAGTAGTGCGCATAATGGAATTATTGATACACTGAATTATACATGGAGCGATCAACAACATAATCAACAGCAAAACAATAATCGGTATTACAGTGGTGAAAATCCAGGTTCCCCATCCACCCCAGAGGCTGTCCAGCCAGCTAAACCAGGAGTCATCTTTTCTTGGCTCTGGGATGGATTCCCTCATGTGAGTTTGGATGTCTGTGATGTTATCTGAATTGTCTGGAATATAGAAACAACAAGATACCCCCAACATTTTACAAACTCCCCCTTTCTCAGAGGTCAAAAGATCAAGGACCAATCTATTTTGGATAACTGCTTCTCTCATCTTCTTTAGCTCGTCAGTGATTAGCCCTAATGCATGAGCGGTATCATTCTCCAATGACAAAACCTGCCATGCTAACCCATTGATTTTATTTAAGGCTACGGTTGTCCCTACTCCAGTAAAGAATCCCGCTAAGGACCATCCTATATTTTCCCCTGGAGTTGTCCATGGATCCACTGTCTTATACCCGTTATATCGATTAGGCATGCTATGTACATCTCGTTTTTCTCTGCTCTGCTGTGCAGCATTGCCCATGATAGTCTCACTACCTCTTTTTACCAATACTGTAGTTCCTGTGGAGAGTAGAGCAGGATAACAACATCCACGCCAATCTCCTTCATCTAAGTGATAATAAGCCCTTCCTCCACAGGTCCAAATCATCCCTGGTGCACTATCAAGATGTGAGAATGGACACCCAAAATGCTCTATTGTTCCATTTTGATACCTAACAGTACAATTACTCTTACCCTGAACTGTGTTATTCACTGTTATGGTGGTCCTGCAATCTGACATCCCCACATAATGTTTTCCCTTAGTTGCACAAATACATAAATCTGCAAGGTGTGACTGCACCTGAAATGCTGGTCCTTTAAAAGGTAGGCCTGGATATGAACAATTATAATCTTTGAGCACAAACCTCAGTGCCCTATTTGCTCTTATGTTATCTGCCATCTGCATTATCACAGTCATCTACTTTGGCATATCACACTTATTTTCCTCAGGGTGTAACATTTCTGAGGCTATTTGTTGTGTTTTCCACACTGACTGTAACTGCATACAAATCCAACAATCTCCTCCTACCTCATTCCTCAAAACACTTCTTTGCAGTAGTGCCAATGCACATGCATAATTTCCTTCACACTTAGCTTTTGCTGCCCTGACTTCCTTCATACCAGCATTCATATCTGAATTCATAATAAATTCTATATCGGTTGGTGAAACATCACACGGCGTATTAACTGGATTCGGAAAAAGTCCCGTCATTACCTCTCGTATTGTCAAGTCGGGTTCTGGATGGATTACATTAATCTGTACTTCTTGATAAGCATCCCTGTTCTCTTTAGCCCATGCGCAATAATATAACCCAGCATCAGTGAACTTAACGTTGTATATAGTAACGTTTAACAAGCACATATGCTGTATCTTCTTGTCCCAAACAATTGCTCACTCGAAATCGTGGGTCTGTACCCTCTAAGACCTCTTTTGTCAATTGAACGATAAGTTCATCAAATGCAAGAAGAGCTTCTACAATTGAACACTGCGTGAAACTCTCTAGTTGCGGATAATCCATCAATTTGGCCCTTAATGCGTACAGGGTTGTATAAGGAGTTAGCCCTGTTTGGCTCAATGGGCCACCTATCTTCTAGCCTCGGATAACCCCCACCTCACTATAAGAGGTAGTTCCTTCCTCAGCTTAATCAGTGTTTTTCCTCCTACCTGTTAAGCATTAAGGTGAATCCCCTTTTCAGGATTCAATTTTAAATTGGAGCTTTCCTGCTCTCCTGTAGAATACTGCTTTACTCTTGAAGCGTGTATCCACTGCGGCTGGTAGTCCGTCAGAACTCCCGTCCTGGTTACTGCAATCACAGTGGCCGGTCCAAGATACTTTGGCTCTCCTATCCTCGTCGGCTTCAGACTCTTGATCAGCACACTCTGGCCTGGAACAAAAGGATGAGTAGGCTTTTCTGAGGGGAGAGGAAGACACAAAGAAACATCAGCACATATAGAGTTAAGTTTTTCTATTAAGGAAGTCACGTAGTCCTCCTGTATCACCTCCAGGTCTCCTAAGGAAGCAATGCCTGCGCGGCCTTTGACCCACGGGGTCGGGAAAGGCCTACCCATTAGTATTTCAAATGGTGATAGTTTAGTGGTGGAAGATGGAGTCATTCTTATTTCTGTTAACACTGCTGGTAGCAAATCTACCCATTTTTTCCCCGTTTCCAGGACGGCTTTTGTCAGCCGTCCCTTAATGGTTTTGTTTAAATGTTCCACGTTCGAACATGATTGCGGATGGTACGGTATGGAGAAATGCCAATCGATGGACAATGATTTGGCCAAAAACTGCGTAACCCTGGACGCAAATGGCGTCCCATTGTCACTCTCAATGGTAGTAGGTATACCAAATCTGGGAATTATCTCTTTAGTTAGAATTTTAACCACTGTCTTAGCGTCCTCTTTTGCACATGGGAACGCTTCTGGCCACTTTGAAAATCTGTCTATTATAACCAGAAGGTACTTTAGATTACCTATTGGTGGCATATGTGTAAAATCAACCTGTACATGCTGAAAAGGTGCTTCTGGGTGCAGTAATGCTTCATGTTTAATCGGTCTGTGCGGATTTACCTTAGCACACGTAAGACACGAGTCTAGAATGAGCTTGGCTGTTTTATGTACATCTGCGATGCAGTACAAACGATTTATTACTTGTACTACTTTTGCACAACTCGTATGTGACAAACCATGGTAATGCCTAATGAGGATTACCAATCCTAATTTTGGGAGTGCTATCCTTCCCTTTTCATCCCTCACAATACCATCTTTATCTGGTGCACACCCGTGTTTACTCCAATGTTCTAAGTCAGTTTGTGTCGGTTGATTTTGCAGAATCTTAATGTCAATTTCAGGTACATTAGTTATGTGCACAGCCATAGTTACCTGACTTTTGTTACCCATATCAAATGGAGGTTTAATCTGGGCTTTTGCCGCTTGCTTTGCAGCCTCATCTGCTTTTCTATTTCCTACAGCTTGTTCATCATCTCCTGCTGCGTGACCTTTCACTTTTACAATGGCCACTTCGGCAGGTAGCTGTACTGCTTCAGTTAACTGTCCTATTAGGTTTGAGTGCGCTATTGGTTTACCATCTGCTGTCTTAAAATCCCTAGCTTCCCATGTCCTGGCAAAGTGATGCACTACCCCCCATGCATACTTTGAATCAGTATAAATTGTTACCCGTTTTCCCTCCATCAGCTTACATGCTCTTATTAACGCTACCAATTCTGCAGCTTGTGCTGAATTATAGTCTAAGGCATAAGCTTCTATTGTTTCCCCAGTTTCTGACATCACAGCATACCCACAAAGGTAGACACCATCAAAAGGTTTTGAACATGATCCATTAACATATATGTGCCCCCCCCCCATCCAGGGGCGAATCCAAGAGATCGGCCCTGGAAGAACATGAGGAAGTTAATTCAATGATACAATCATGACTTTCATTATCATCTATCATGTCAGCCATTCCAAGAACCCCTAATAAAGCAGGATTAATTGATGATGTTGGCTGAATTATGAGGTTTTTTGTGGCCAGCAGGATTGCCTCGTAACCTGAGCGTCGTTGCGCTGTCATGTGTTGCGTCTGCATGTTGTGTAGGATTGCTCCTACCTGATGTGAAGTATATACAATCATTGGATGCGACAGGACAATCTTCTCAGCCATCTGCACCACTATAGCAGCCGCTGACACAGCACAAAGGCATGCTGGCATGCCTGCAGCTACATTATCCAATTTTTTAGACAGGTAAGCTACAGGTCTGTAGGTGGAACCATGCTGTTGCAACAGGACACCCATGGCCACCCCCTCCGTCTCCCGGACATGCAAATGGAACTCTCTTTCAAAACTGGGGAGACCCAGGCTAGGAGCTGTGGTGATGGCCTTCTTCAATGCCGTGAAGTGCATTTCTGCCTCATCAGTCCAGTTCAACGGCGTTTTAGGTGGAGCTTTGCGGTCGATTAGACTTCTCAGATACTTGTCATGTATCGCACAGTCAGGTATCCAAGATCTACAATAGTTCACGAGTCCCACGAGTGGGGACTTCATCTTCCTGATCATCTGGACCCTGTCAGTGGAAATCGCTCGCAACCCTGGCATTATTATGTGTCCCAGGTATGTTACCTTAGGCTGGACCCACTGGAGCTTTTCCTTCGAGGCTTTAAACCCAGCTTGCGCAAGGACGTTGCAGACGATGATGGAGGCTTTCTCACAGTCCTCACGTGTTTCCGAAGAAATGATCAGGTCGTCTGCGTACTGGAGGACACAGACTGTGGAAGGCAGGTCAGTCATTTTGGCCAGTGTCCTTTGAACAGCCGCCGAGAAGACTGCGGGGGAGTCCACATAGCCCTGAGCAAGGCGTGTCCACGTATATTGTGCATTTTGGAAAGTGAATGCTAGAATCGGCTGCATCTCTGGATGCACAGGTACAGAGAAGAAAGCTGCACACAAATCAATGACCGTAAAATAATTATGCGTACATGGTATAGAATTGATAACAATTGGAACATCAGGCACAATTGGTGCTAATGACATTATTAATTTGTTTATGGCCCTCAAATCTTGAGTCAGACGCCATGTTTTTCCATCAGCTTTTACCACCGGATTAATTGGTGTGTTGTATGGCGAATGAGTCGGCACGAGGACACCCTGCTGGACAAAATTGTCAATCAATGGTTTAATACCAAGTTCCTTGTCTTTGGACAAAGGATATTGCTTAATGTAGACTGGCTGTTTAGTTTTAAGCTTTGCTCTATACGGTTCCATGTCAATAAAACCTGTTTCATCTTTATATTGTGACCATAATGATGGATCCATCATGGTCTCTACCATTGGTGGTATGTCAGCCTTGGATTCAGCTGGTTGTGGTTCACTGGGTTCTTCCCATGTAGGCAAAGGATTCATTGAGGCCTGTAAGCTTGATAGGAAAGAAAACACAACATGATTATCAGTAAATTTAATATCCATATTCAATTTGTGCATTATATCTCTTCCCAGTAAATTTAGTGGAGCTCCTGGTATGATTGTGAATTTGTGAAAAAATGGCTTGCGTCCAGGAGCTCTTACTTCCAAAGGGGGCGTTACAGGACATGCAATGTCAGTTCCTGAAATTCCCACAGAGTTCACTATTTGATTAGAAATGGGACCCTCATAATGTGCAGAGGTCATTGAGGACCTGTCTGCCCCTGTATCAAAAAGGAAAATTTGGGGTTGACCATGCACCATTATTGTAAAATATGGTAATTCTTCACCATGATTTGAAAATGTAAGGGTCATCATAGATAAATCGGAACTGACATTACTCTGTAGGCATCCCTATTGTTGTTTGTTACCCCATGTAGTTGGATATTGGGCTGATGCTAAGCCTCTCTGCTGTGGCTGTGGCCTGTCTCTACCCTGCTGTGGCTGTGGCTGTGGCTGCCTCATTTGAAACTTCCTCTTTATCCAACCCCTTTCTATTTGACCTTCTGACCGACAAAAGCGCTGTATGTGCCCTGGTCGGCCACATAAATAGCACACTATTCTTGTGTTATTTGGTCACACCAATCGTGGTTTCACTTCCTGGCCTGTAAACATTGCAGCCTCAGTTTTAGCTACAAACCCTCCAGAGGAATCTAGTTCCCTAACTCGCTTACCTAAAGCATCTATCTCCATGTCAAATAGATTTGTAGTTGTAATTCTGATTAATTGAGCTTGCTTGCATTGCATGTTGTTCAAGAATGTATTAATAAACAAAGCTCGCATTTCAGTATTCAGTGGGAGTTTAGACTCCTCTACCCAGGCCTTTTTAAACCGTAGGTAGAAATCAGAAGCTGATTCTTTAGGTTTCTGCTTTGTATTTGCAGCAAATGATAGATCTTGTCTGTTCCCCATTCGTTTATCTAGGAACATTCTCAATTCTTTAAAGAACATGTCATGATTTTCAGACTTCTCCCAAAAAAACTCATGGGGGCTGCTAGCTGTAGCTGTGCCCGATATTTTATCATTCTCATAGCATAATGTTGGACATTCAGTAATCAACATTGATTCAGTGACATCTGCCTCTAGCGTTCTCACCAGAACCGCCCTATAATCTGCACCAGTAAAGTGAGCATACCTTGTATGCGTTTGCAAAATAGTCACATATTTGCTGGGGTTCTGAGGAGAAGGCAAACTTTTGCATATTGCTTCCATATCTGCCATTTTTATAGGCTTAACTGTCATTGCGTTACCAGCTCTTAGCCATACCATTGCACCGTTCGATTTCTCATTGAACACTTCCATTTCATTGTTAACTTTAGCAGATTTTGCAGTTTCTGTGTTCATCTCTGTCATTCTAAATTTAGGTGCAGACGGTGCTGTAATTTTAGGCGTGCAGTAGGGTGGGGGTTTATCCCCTATGGGGCAGTTTTGTCTTGCTACATAAGCAGCCACTTGTTTTTTCTCTGGGCCCTGGTCCCAAACTTGTTTCATCTCTTTCCATATACCATAACTTTTATTCATATAGTTGTAATCCCAATTAGGATCGCCCCAGCCCTCTTTGACTAGACTTTTAGCCAACCGCATGCCCTCATCTGTAAATGAACCCTCTCGTGGATACGGTATTTCAATTTGCGGTTTCATTTTTTCTGACCATCCTGCCATATTACTGACATATGGTTCTGTATAAATTCCCTGATTATTTCTGTACATAAAATCAACTGGCGTTTCCCCCGGTAGCGGTCTCGATACTGAACCCCCCATCTTCCACTTTTAGGAGTCAGTATTTAAACACAAATTCTCTGCACTTTATTGCTCAACCTCAATTGTAGTACATGTATCGTATTGCGACTTTGGGTGATGGTCCTATATTTCGGCTCACACAAGACTTTACGTCCTGATCGCCACTAAATAACCTTCTTTTGTTTGGGTGCTTCCCTATTTCTTTTGGGCTTTTGCCAAACCGTTCAGCTCCCGCCGAACCGCATTCGGGTCGCCCCTAAAGCACCTTCTTTTTGTCACAATATATCAACATGCAGTAACAATTGGAAAAAAAAAATTCACAAATATGTGATTATTAATAATTTCCTTATTTTGTTCTACCCGCGAAATAATTTACGCAGCCGTGATCCAAAAATACGGTGTGATCAGTACCGTACATCCAAATCACTCACCACGCTAATAGTTACCACGTAACTACTGTTGCCAGCCGAAGTGTTACAACAATGGAACCGAATTTCCACTAACGACTAGTGATTTCCTAATCACTCACCACGTTAATAATTAACTTAAAATTACTGTTGCCAGCCGAAGTGATACAACAATGGAACCGAATTCCACTAGCGACTAGTGATTTCCTAATCACCCACGTTAATAATTAGCTTAAAATTACTGTTGCCAGCCGAAGTGATACAACAATGGAACCGAAGTTCCACTAACGACTAGTGATTACTCAAAACTAGGAACCTACAAGGGGCAAGCGCTGTATTTCCTTTAAGAAATATCAAAAAACACTTACCCCCTTTATCGTAGGCTTCCTGATCCCCGGCGCGTCTTTCCCACTCGATCTCGGGACAGTGTTCCCGGTTCGTAGGGAGATTCTGCACAGTAGGGAGTCAGGATCCTGGACCATTGAGACAACCACACACAGAAAAGGTGTAATTCACTCAAAGGCATTTATTAAAGGAAGACTTCAACATTTATATGGTAAAATAGGGAAGTGAAATCAAACATCACACCCTTCAAGAAACACACAGTACATCATGTCCTATGAGTCTCTAGGCTAGACGTATGTCATGTCTGCTTTTCAGGTTAGTATGAGAAGGGCACAGGAGGTCAGGATTATTACAATCTCACACTGACCCTGCCTGCTTTCACCATGTATCTGTCTCATCCCATTAATAAAAGCTTGCAAGTGGATCCGCTCGCCTCTCGTCTCCCTCCCACTGTAACAATTGTCTTAAAGGGGTCTTTGGATGCCCATTTTCCACAAGCTGATATTATTCTTTAGGGTCTTAATTAAGTCTATAATATACTTTGGTTAAAAATTCTCAATGGTTGTGTAAAACAACACCCTTTTTACCTTGTCTAAATGAGCTCTGCAAAAATCAACCCATTCTGAGAGATGAGAAATGAGCTGTGCTGAGAGATTGTTTACTTTAGGCCGCATTTAGCTGCCAAACTTGCTAACTAGCACATTAGTAAGAAAAGGAGATTGCAGAGATTCATTAAAAAAAACCTTATACACACTTCTGCTGTAAATGAAGCTGGATCACAAATGATTTGCATGAACATAGACGGATATATGTAGATCGGGAGGCACATTCCATTCACAAATGTAATTCACTGCATCTTCAGCAGTTCAGATGTCTGGAGTAAATGATGACCACTATGTTCATTATTACATCCAGCAACACAACACCTCAATCGCTCAATTGGAGATATTCTTGTCTAACTTACATCCCTGCTTGGATTTTAGTGGCATTCATTGTCATAGTAACTTACACTCCATGGCTATGGCTACTCCACTCAACCTGCTCCTTGGCAGTTTATGTTCTGGGTTAGAGATCTTGGTAACACATTATAATAAGGTTTATTATTTAGCATTAGTTAACCGCATTAGTGCACATGAACTAAGAATGAACAATACAACTACAGCATTTATTAATCTTAGTTTATGTCAATTTCAGCATTTACTAATGCATTATCACAGGTTGTGTTTGTTAACATTAGCTAATGCACTGTGAACTAACATGAACAAACAATGAATAACTGTAATTTTATTAAAGGCGTCATCGGATGCCCATTTTCCACAAGTTGATATAATTCTTTAGGGTCTTAATGAGAAGTCTATAACATACTTTGGTTAAAATTTCTCTGTGGTAGTGTAAAAAACACCCTTTTTACCTTGTCAAAATCAGCCCATTCTGTTGCATGTTCTTTTTGTGCCAAAGTTGCAAAATCGCGTCAAAATGTCATACTAATAAATAGACTGTAGTTCCTAATATGGTGTAGACCAAAAATTACATCATGTTCCTATTCAAAGTGTTTGAGGAATTAGCAGAGCAAGTGCTTGATGCGGAAGCAGTTCATAGCGTGTGAGTGAATTGTGAGATTTGTGAGAGAAAAATCACCAAATGGCTAATAAAAATTGCACTGTGAGGATGTGTTGCAAATGTTATTCACCGATTCTGACTCTGAAGGGGAATATTTGGCTTTTGGAAATAACGATCGGTCGTCTAATAATCGTGCTTCTGCTGTTACATCTTTGCAGCGCAATAATGCTGCCGTGCAAGGCGATAGTGTTCACGAAGCACAAACAAGTGATCATTTCGACCCTTTGCTCAACGGGGAGCTGGGAGACATTGTAGACGCAGCAGGGGTGATCTGGATCTAAATAGGGCTGAAAATAGTGATGACAATGGTGGCTGGGTTTATTTGAGAAATTAAGTGGTGTATCAGGACTGGATCAAACTCTTTGATGAGCCTGGTGACTGATGACTTCTGGAACCTCATTACAAATGAAACCAACAAATATGCTCATCAGTTTCTAAACTCCCAACAGCCGAAACCCAATTCCAGATTTCATAATTGGTATGATGTCTCTGTCTCAGAGATAAAGGCCTTCCTAGCACTGCATTTGTGTATGGAGCTGGTAAAGAAGGCAGAAATTAAGGATTACTGTGCAGAATTTTGGCCAACTTTCACACCTGGTATTGGCAAAGTAATGTCTAGGAACAATTGTGAGATCATTCTGTCTTTTCTCCATTTTGCAATACAATAGTCCACAAAACAATAGTGAGTATGCAGGGAGGGGTCAGCCAGGTCATGGTCACTTAGCTAAGGTCGCTTTCGATGTTATGATCAACATTTTTAACACTTGTGCGGCAATTAAAAAAAGTTACACATAGGTCCTTGGTGGACCAAAAATGTCCATGTGACTTAAGTTTGGTCTCATTTTAAAGAAGACCCATGGCAGATTATTGTTGATATAGAAAGTTAAAAAAAAAAAAAGGTTTATAGAGGTTTAAGTTTATTAAAATGTTTTATGAACAATATTTTATAAAAAAATATATATATATATATATAGAATTTATGGAGTATTTTACACCTGCCATAAATCTAAACAAGTTATGTCCCAAATTCGAGGTTGATATCTCAAAAAATGAGCTTTCAGAAAGACTTTGTTTGGACGCAGTACTGAATTTACCAGCAAAACTCCACTGGTGCACACAGTGCTTGGATTTGTGTTTGCAGAGTTTTTCTCTCTCAAATATTACAAGCACGCACAATTTTTTATGACATGCACACAACCCACAGTCTGACAGAATGAAAATCTATTAACAAAAAATGCATCATTTTACAGTTAAATGGCAGTGTGGTTAAAAATATCAGTTTAAATGGGTTTCAATGGGGTCCTAAGAGAAACTATTTTTGTACCTAGTGCAAAATAGATTTATTAAAGGAAATGGGGGTGAAATAGTATATTTGGCTCTTTTGTTAGGTCAAGAAAAGGGAGGCATCAAATTCTAAATATGGCTTTCACTTTAATTTGTAACATCTTCATTTGTTTTTTTCATGTTCATCCAATTAGCAATGTCTTCTGACTCATACACAAACATACATAAACTAATGGTTTGAGTAACATTCTGTTTGATGTTCTAGTTTTATATACACAAAGTTTGTCCATTTCTTTTAAACCTTTTGTTATATTTTATGCATACAGATACAATTAAAACAAATACCTCTACAAAACCTCTAGATGTATACATTTAACTAAAATATGCAAATGCATCCTTGAAAGAAATTAAATATATTTTTTACACGATTTACAGAAAAAAGTCTCATTTTGATAAAAGAAGAGAAGATGTGTTCTATGGATATTTGACTAAACTGAAGCTCCAGCATCTTACCCCATCTGATGCAAACACTGCCGAAGAAGAGTTCAAAGCCTTCTGCCATCAGATATGTAGAAGCGAAATATAAAAGTGATTTCTCGTCACAGAAATGTCGTTTTTTTGTCAGATATGATTGATAAGCACTGCTCTAGACCAAAGTCTCTTTTTAATATTATTAATTCTACTCTCAATCCGTCTGCCGGTCTTGTTCCTGGTGTTTCTTCTCCATCATGTGATTTTTATTGTATTTTGATAATAAAATTAGGGATCTCCGGTTGGGGGTAACTCCCTCATTTTTTAACACGTTAAGCCCCTCAAGTTCACCCCTAAACCTTTTTTAGTCAGTTTAAATTGGTTTCACTTTCAGATTTGCTTGAAATAGTTGAGCAACTTAAACCATCAGGGTCGCCTCTGGATATTATTCCTCCTTTTTTACTTAAGCAAGTTTTTATTGATGTGGCTCCATATCTATTGATTTTTATAAATCGTAGCCTAGAATGTGGCATTGAGCCTGAATGTTTAAAGCATGCTGTGGTTTTCCCATTGCTCAAAAAACAGAATCTGGATTCTTCAGTGTTAACAAACTTTAGGCCTATTTCTAATCTGCATTTTATTTTAAAGATTCTGGAAAAAATTGTGTTTTCCCAGCTACAAAGTTATTTAGCCGACAACTCTTGCTTGAAACATTTCAGTCGCAAATGCCATTCCACAGAGATGGCTCTTTTGAAGGTTTTTAACGATATTTTACTTATATTTCTACTATTCTGTAGTCCTTGTGCTCTTAGATCTGATGGCCGCTTTCGATACAGTTGACCATGCTGTTCTTATTGATCGATTAGAACATTGCGTTGGCTTAAGAGGTGTAGCTTTAGATTGGTTTAAATCATATTTCGAATATAGGAGTTTTTCAGTCAAGTTGGGTGAACATTATACGAGTAATGCTTTTCTGACTTGCGGGGTTCCTCAAGCATCTATTCTGGCTCTGTTGCTTTTTTCTCTCTATATGCTCCCTCTCTGTTCAATTTTTAGAAAGCATGTGTTGTTATGCGGATGACACGCAAGTTTATCTGCCTGTTACATGAAATTTCATTTTTAATGATGGCCTAAAATTTGACCGTCAAATAAACTCATTTGTAAAAACCTGCTTTTTTCAGCTGCGTTTGCTATCTAAAGCAAAGCCTTTCCTTTCTGTCAAGGATTTTAAAAAAGTGATTCATGCTTTTGTGTTGTCCAGGCTGGACTATTGTAACTCTCTTTACTTTGGGATAAGCCAGACAGCTTTATCCCATCTACAGCTTGTTCAAAATGCTGCGGCTCGACTCTTGACCGGGGTTAAAAAGAAGGAGCATATTACTTCTATCTTACGCTCACTTCATTGGTTGCCTGTTCATTTTAGAGTGGAGTTTAAAATTTTGCTCCTCGTTTTTAAATCTCGAACTGGTTTAGCTCCAACATATCTATGTGAATTACTGACTGAGTATCAACCCACTAGAGACCTTCGGTCTTCCAACCAGGATCTCTTGGTCATTTCTAAGTCGAGGCTTAAGTGTAGGGGAGATCGTCCATTTTGCATGGCTGGCCCCAGGCTTTGGAATGCCTTACCACTCTCCATTAGACAAGTTACTTCTGTTAATATTTTTAAAACAAGGTTAAAGACATTCCTATTTTTTAAAGCATTTGGCTGATGGGATACTTGTAGAATTTATCGTTGTATTGTTTGTTTGTATGTTGTTTGTTTTTGTTTTTCTGTTTTTACTGTTTTATTGGAAAACACATTGGTCGACTGAAGTTGAAATTAATTGTGCTATATAAATAAATTGTTGTTTAAAAACATATAATTGTTACTTTTCTTTCATTTTGATGTGTCTATGAGTAATATGTACTGTTATGTATGTGACAAGCCTGAAAATAGCACTTACCAGACTATGGAAAATCATGCACAAAAAAAATGCTTTAAAACTAAAGAGAACTCACATGGGTAATTGAACCACCAAATTTTGATATGTGTGCCATCAGTATACTAAAAACCTTTGGTAAAAAAAAATTCATGGTAAGGTTGACATTTGCATGGAATTAACCACAATCAAATCTTTGCAGCTGTAAGAAGTGAGTAGTAGTAAAATGATTTTTTTTTTTTGCACTTTCATCTGTAATCTGTCATTTTTGCACTTTTGTTTGTATTTGTAATAAAAATGTGAAATAAAATTTACTCTAACATTTCCACATCTACATTTAATCAGTTGCTGTTCATATAAAATAAGCTGAGCTTTTCAAAACCTGTACTTTATATTGCACATTACATGACAGGTACAATTGTTAAAACATTAAAGCACTTTTAAATAAAAATAACAGCATTCACTTAAAACATAATTTGTTTCTCATCATTGTTGCAGTCTCAATTTTATGGTGGTACAATTTGTTCATAACACCTGTATGAGCAAATTGTACCAAATTGTGTATGGTGTGACATTTTAATATGACAATTCTTTTTAGAATTACATTGTACATAAATGGATTAAGAAAAAAATCAAGATTTATTTTAGCATTCAATTCAAACAAAAAAGAGAATGAATTTTTATACACATACTTAACTGCAATTTCTGAAATGACATCCACAGTGTGGTATAGTACAAATATTTGTGTCCCTAATAATGTCCCTTATTTATTCAGATAAGTTTCAGTTGTATTAAAATATATTTAAAAATGATATAACCAACATATAGTTCACATTTCAGGGAAAAGAAAGAAATCACTACAACTTTTGAAAGTCAACAGCCATGAACCGAGAAGTCAAAATTCCCTTGATCTTTTGACAAATAAGAGGGCATTGTACTCAAAAAATGTCCTGTAAGTTTCAGAACTCAAGACTTTTTCGTTAGTCTAAAGACAGTTTATACTGAAGCCAGCCTGCCAAAACGACAGCTTGTGGAATATGCCAATTTATGACATTATAGATCAACACCTATTTAGCCCCACCCACCAATTCTACATCACTGTGGACAATATAAGGCCGTTTCACTGTAAATAAATAGTTTGGAATAGTTTTTGAACTGGTTCTGGACTCATTAAAACGATCTATCCGAAAGAACCGTTTCGTGGAAACGAATCTGACTTCTAGTCACTATTAGCGAGCAAGGCTGCATCCTCAAACAAGCTCTTTTCATTCAGTTTATTTTCATGAATCGATGTTCAGTGACGTTTGATGACAACAGTCGAGATATGCAGCCTTTGTATGATGCAGCCTTTCTTTTGAGAGGCGCCCATAGATAAGCTTTGTTGAACTGAAAATAACTGTGAATGGAGAATCGATTGCCCTTGATGGGATCGATTCCAAACTTTGGAATCGACTCTCAATTCCCAACGCCTCAGAATCGATTCTTTTTGGAATCGACTACCAGCCCTGCTGAGCACCGATTCATGCTTATAGTAGATAAATGACGAGAGAAAATACAGGTCTACGCAGAAACCATACAGTTAAGATGGCTCCGAAGACAACTGTGCCAAGCTGTAGAAAAACAGTCTTTGCATTGCATTCCTTCTGATCCCAACATTAGTAAAGAGTGGATGAGCTTTATTTTTAATGAAGTTCCAGACTGTGTCAGTAAAAAGCATCATAAGACTAAGTTGATTGTAGCCCTATTGGTTTCAAGGGGTCTACGATGTAGACTCATCAAAACAATGCCATGCCTCTTCAAACAGAGCTTTCCTATGATGAAGGTCAAAACAGGACAGAAAATAGCCTATTACTTCTAAATTATGTTTTTTTGATGTAAAAATTGACATTAACATTATGACAATAGCATTATGCATTATGAGTGGACATCAGAGAAGTGCAAAATAATAAAAAATGCTGTTCATGACCCTTTAAAACCTTATGCTATGGAAGTTCGGGAACGAGGGTTGATTCACATGTGTTTTTCTTCCAATTTTATAAAGGGTTATTAAAATTGACCAAGAACTTTAGAAAACACATTTGGATTTATAATTATATTTTTTAGAACTTGAATAGTCTAAACTTGAAACAATCAGGAAGTGATGTTTGATTCTTTGCTGTGGCGGGATGTTGTTGTCATGCAGACTGCCATACAAAATGTTGGTAAAGATGTTGGTTACTGTGGCTGTGCTACAATTAAGCCTTGTTCTATGTGACCGCAATCAAGCTTCATTTAAAGGGATAGTTCACCCACAAATGAAAATTTGTTGTTCATCTGCTTTGTTTCTTCAGTAGAACACAAAGATTTTAACTCAAACCATTGCAGTCTGTCAGTCATATAATGGCAGTGAATGGCTACCAAAACTTTGAGAGTAAAAAAAAAAAAAACACACAAACAAAACCAAATTAAACCCTACAACTCATGATGATACACTAATGTCCATAAGACATGAAATGCTCGGTTTGAGCGAGAAACTCAACAGTATATCATTTTTTACCTCTGATTCGCCGCTATGTCCTACTGTCCTGAGCGCATGCTAGTATATGTAAATGCCGGAAGTGATCTGTGCTTATACGTCACTCATTGTTTACAAAGTGCCAGAAATTGCGGACGAGTTCACTGGCACTGTGAAGATCTAAAGATATTTAGGAGTACATATCGCAATGGAAGGCGATTTTTATATATCATCAGACAACGTGAATGTTTTTGCCCAACACTGCTTACAGCTATAATAACTTGAATACACACTGTATTATTAATATTATTATTTCACTTCATCCTTACGAAAATTAACCATGGTTTTACTAAGGTTTATTATAATGTATCCCTCCCTCCCTGATGGCACTTACCAACACTTGATACTTTGTTCCTCATGCTAGCCCTGACAACACGGGTAAGTAGACCAGCATGTACGCTACAACACTCTACATGTATTATTATTTGTGAACATTATCTTGATGGACAAAACATGTAAGTATCATGAACTATGGCTTAAAAACAGAGCTTATGTTTGGAAAAAGTCTATGAAAAATCCTATTGGGTTTTGTCAAAGGAACCAGTGTGATGCTAACAGCCAAATGGCCTACAAAGTGACACCACTCTATGTCCGCTGCAGTAAGTTTGACAGTGCTAAAATACTTCTTCAAAGGCCGTATGATGGGCTGTCAACTCATCTATAAGCCCAAGGACACTCAGGGTTTTTCTATAAATCAGATTTCTGAAGATTTATGTGACACTGAAGATTGGAGTAATGGTGCTGAAAATTCAGCTTTGACCACAACAATAAATGATATTGGTGTGTGGTGTGACATCATAAGGCTGCGCCACGCTCTGTGATTCGGATCAATGAAGGCTTGTGTTTTCAACTTTTTAAAATATAATTAGATGTAACCCGTTAAATCTACATTATAGATTTACAAGCGATGTAAAGCTAAGTAATTATTACTGAATGTAGCATTGTCATGCTCTAACAGTACCTAACATTATTTAAGTAAAGTGCATCCACACTTGAATAACAGAAAAGGCACGGCTCATTTCATTTCATATATTGTGAATCAGTTTGTAGTAAACACGAATTTGTGGAGAAACAATTCAGGGCAGTTGTTTATTGATGTGATTCAGTGATTTGTGCTACCAGAACAGTGTAAATGCAACAAGAGCAACAAACACAAACGAACCATCTGCAAAAAAATTATTTTCTTCCTTGGTACATTTGTCTTGTTTTCTAGTTTTAAATGAGAATGTATTTACTGGACAAGTAAAATTAATTTCTTTGTTTTCTTTACCCAATTTACCCAAATTGTGCCCCAAATATCTGGCAGGGGGGCAATACAAAATTAATGTTTAGCCTTTAATTTTTTTATTTTATTTTTTTACCCCATTGGCTTGTTTTCTGAAGACAGAAATCCCAAATTGTGTTTGTTTTTATTCTTAAAACAGGAAATAATATTTCAAGTCATTTTACGTTTTGAGTAAATGCATCTTGATTCAAGAATGTTTACATATTTATACTAGAAAACAAGTCAAAAATACTCAGGAAGAAAATCATTTTTGCAGTGTATTGTCTGTTTAGCTCTAGTCTAAACTACAAATTATTTAATACCAAGTATAAATGACTAATATTAAGTGTCAGCGTTCATTTGTTTATTTCTTTTTATTATTATTATTATTATTATTATTAATTTGCAGTGTTAGTAGTAGCGTTTATAGTAGTGTTTTTTGTTTTTTTTTTAATCAGTGCATTTATGGTGATTAACTCAAACTCTGACCGACTCTACTGAACTAAGGAGCTGATGGAGACACCCCTATAAATGTAGTTTGTAGCTTCTGGTGAACCAACTGAGATCCATGTCACACACATGAAGATGGCGTTTATTAAAAAAGAGAGTAAAGATATTAAGATTGAAGATGTGAAGACTGAAGAAACATTCAGTGTGAAACAGAAATATACCGAAGAACAAACAGGTTGGTTTTCATTCTCAAAGCTGAACTCACTCATTTGATCCTAATTAAAATGTCAGTCTCTACAGAAATGAATGATGTTATTTAAGAATCTCATGTGAGTGTCATTATTAAAGTGGTTTTATTTGACATGGAGATGTTGAGGACAAATATTAATGCTGCCTTCAAGTGCAGCTGAGAAGATCCTACTTTAAGTTGGGCATATGTTATGACATCACAGATTGAATTAAGAAAAATAATATGGAAATAGCCTAAACAATGTTTTTTTTTTAACAGTGTAACAGTAAGATCTACTTATTAATGAAATTAATGAAAAACCATTTATTTCTATAATTTAATTACGCAACAGTGTCTAAAAAAACATTTTACATAATGCAAACTGTTAATTGTGAGCGATTACATTTGTGGTGTATAAATGGGTTTTTTCTTTTTGTCTGTAAAAGCACTGTAGTAACATATCACACGTGAACATAAATAGCAATAAATATTAACTAGTCGTGTCAAGGAGGAGAGGACAGAAACTAATTTTACTCACAATATTACCATTGTATTTTACAAAATGCAATCACTAATATCATTACATAATTTGTCATATGGAAAAGGACGTTTGACCGTAAAGTACAGAGTTTGAGTTGGGATACAGATGTAAATGTATACATTTATATTAGCAACAGTCTGAGACAACGTCTGAAAAAAAAAGTACAGTAAAGACAGATCTGACCGTGAAGTCCATACAAGATATGCTCACTGATATAGGATTATATTTTGGATGTGTATTAGGTCGTTGCATCTGTGCTTTTAGTTTTAAAGAGACAGCGGCCTAATTTATAGAGATGTTCCGATACCCCATTTTCCCTTCCCGATACTGATTCTGATACCAGGGCTCAGTTTATCGGCTGATACCGAGTACTGATCCGAAACCTATGTGTGTGTATCTGTATATACAGCTGCAGATACTACTAGCCCTGTATGAATTGATAGAATTATTTTATAGTGTGCTTTAGACTTATCCCTTAATAAAACATGAACAAATACATACAGTAAACTAGAGTATTTTTATCATCTGACATGCATTTGACAGTAATATTATTTGTTTTTGAAAAAGAAACTTAACTTCAACTTCTGAAAAAGAACTTCAAATGCAGCCACGAATGTAACTCTGTAAACTGAAGAAGTTATTTTCCTTTTACAATATAAATGTATAATAAGTATAAAAAATGTTAATAACAAAAGTTCAGAGACTATGTCCATGATAAACAATGGAAAACTAGTGTATTCTGAGTCAGTGTAGCCAAGATCCTGACTCGCAATTTCTTGCCTTTAGCGAGAAATGCATCGTTATGGATTACGTAATGAAAAGGGTTTTGGTTTGGTTATGTAAAGCTTTCCATCTATCTATCTATCTATCTGTGTATCTATCTATCTATATCATGTCTGTGAGGCAGTATTCGCTGAGTTTCGGTTCATTATTCTGAAGCGTTCCTGAACGAGACGGTAGAAAGCGCATCATGTTTGTTTTCTTTACTTTATAAAAGCACTGTTTATAACATTTTGTTAATACTGTGAGTGCACACAAATAAAAGTAGGCCCTTTACAGTTCCAAATGATGTATTACTCTTACCTTTGTGAGCAAAAATTACAGGTAATTTTAAATTGTTTCCACTGAAAGAAATGCAAATAATCGCCCTGGCACCTCTGTCCTGCAAAGCGTACTTCGGCTTCCACTCTCCGCACAAATGATTGGATATGCGCCTAACAGCACACATTTATCTAGGTTTAACGTTTAAACTAACATTGTTTTATACCTTGAACTTTTATATCTATATATTTTATTTTAGGCAAGTCGTGATGTATTGGAATATTGGAATTCTATCAGAATCGGAACAACCCTACTAATTTAGTTGCAATTGTCTGTGTCTTAACAAAAGAAAGACAGAAAATTACTCGCTGTTCTTGACTGAATCACTTTAGTAGCTCTAATACAGTTAAATCCAAATTTATTTATAGAAGTAAATGTATCTGCTTGAAAGAACAAAGAATGTTGTAAACGAGTTGTTATGAAGAATGCATAATTAGCCTATATAATCATTGGTGTTTCATTGAAAAGACAATGTTCTTGTTCTTTATGAGAAGTGGTTTTATTTAATTTTCAAGGCATGTTGTGTCACCGCAGTTTAACATTATAAAATCTTAATATCAAAGCTATATGAGTTTGAAAATTTTAGAGAAATGCTTAATAAATGCATTACACTAACTAAACCCATTAGATTTTAGCTGACTAATTTTACTGTAGATTTAGTCGACTAAAACTAAACCAGTTCAGATGATTAAAACTAAATGGCGTTTTAGTCCAAAGAGAATGACTAAAACTAAATAATTATTTGCTGTCAAAATTAACCCTGCAACATGTTTGCATGCATGCATGTCAAAACACACTTTCATTTTCTTATATTATGTATTTATTTTACGTTATTTCTCAATGACTTTCAAAGAATTTGTTCAAAGATTCATCTTTCTAAACCCCTCCTTTGCATGAGGTCACTCTGCTCTGATTGGTCCAGTAACCCAGTCTGATATTTGTGAATGGCGCCCTGTGCATTTGTAGATGGCTGCATGCATTTGTGCATCCCTGTGTTCATTTGTGGATTTTGAAACATTTCTAGCATCAAGACGCTAATAATCCACAAATGCGTTGACTCACCCACCGTCTACTCAATCCAATCAGATAACAGCCACACTTTGCTGACCAATTGTAGCACGTTCTCGCTGTAGGGCTATAACCAATCATGTTAATCTCTTTACATTTATTTGTGAATCATAATTTATTGATTTGAAATAATGCAACAATTCAACCCTCATTAACAGTAATGGTATATGTTTTAGCTGAACACAGACAGAGTACTGATAAAGCACTGCAGTTTGTATACCAGAGTATTTAGGTAACTTTAGGTTATAAGAACAACATACATTCTATAGTAATTGACACATTTCTAGACAATAGTAGGCCCACAGCTGATTAGAAGAGCTATAATGTGAGTTAGCCAAACAAATGGACACTGACATGAGTAATCTTTCAAAGACAACTAGTTTGTGAATCCTGCATTAAATCTTGCAGAGCAAAAGGTTGTGATTATGCCAGGGGCGTAGATTTAGGGTGTCCCCACCAATATCCTCCGACCATTGAAATGCCCCCACCAATAATTTAATCCATTTAAAAAAAAAAAAAATCGTGCTGTCAACATTAACCTAGACACGCAGAAAGGGATAAATCAGGTTCTCTCCTTGAGTCCTCCCGCCCCCAAAACACATATGGACATTTTGATTGGCTGTGCCTTTCCCTGCTATCATGTGAGAGGCTATGGCTGCGTTCAGATACAAGCAGCGCCAAATGCAGTGTTTTTTTTCCCGTGCAAGAAGGTGTGTTGGGTGACATACATGTGAGGATGGCGGCACCAAAAAAAAAGAAGCTGGACATAAGGAGCTTTTTTCAAAGAAAAGTGAAGTCACTTCAAGGTTCGCTAGTGAATCCATCAAAGTCCATCAAAGTAACGACAACAGTTAACATTAATGCTAGTGTTTTTTTTTTTTTTTACCGCTTTGACGCACATTCATTATAGCAGGGCAGTCTGTAGTCTGTGAATACGGACTTAAAACTAACAGCAGATTAAACAGCTAAATGTAAAAGTATAAATATGATCCCTGTCAGTTCTCCTAATCTAATGAAGACTGTCAGAAATCAGTCTTGTGAAAGAAATTGATATGCTACATACTAATATTGCCATGGCTAAAATTTTGTTGACAGTTCACCAATAGACAATCCACTTCGCACAAATAGTTTTTAAAATACATTCACTGACTTGGCAAACATTAATGATTTGATTCGAGATTTGCATACTAAGACTCGGAAAAAGTGAAATAAAATGATTGTTGTTTAAATGGCATGTGTTTATCCTGTTTTGTCAGGTGACAGAACCTAAACAACTGTGCTGTATATCAGACAGTGATGGAGAGAAGGGGTCACAGGTGATGTTGAACGATGACTTGATATTATTATACCTAGTTGTCCTGAGATTTAACATTGTTACCAATAATAGGCTGAGGCATTCTCTGTCAATACTCATAAGGAATCCTTCAATGTTTTTTTATTAGGGGACAGAAGCAGATCAGCCATGTTGTAGTTCAGTTGAAGAGGCAAGGTCACAGGAGGTGAATCTGAATGTTGATTATATATAACATATAATATGTGTGTGTATTACACATGTTAATTATACTAATATTTAGCATTATGAGGAGTGATAGGCTGAGGATGTAAGTGATTCATTAGTGTTTTTGGGGTCATAGGTCCCCACCAATGTCCAGAGCAAATCTACGCCCTTGGATTATGCTACTGTGGTATTTTAGTAAATGCATTCTAACCACTGATTATTCATAGCTTCATCCTTTGCAAGTTAAAATAAAGCAAATTATCTTTGACAGCACAGAGCACAGGGCCTTCCGGACATTGTTATTCACACGAATGAGCTACAGCGTTTGAAGTTTATTTTCATGAGATGTCCACACAGAATGTAGGCAGGCATTACGCACAGGGCCGTGCACAGACCTTTTGAGGGGCATGTGCTGAAACTGAAAAAAGGGCACACATGCACCCCCCCCCAGCAAACACATGCATAATATAATGGCATCGTAAACTTTAACCTACCATGCTGTGCGACCATAGGCTATATAATATGATGAAATGTTAATAAATGACATTATGTAATTTACATGCATCAGCACATTCAGCAGATAGCCATAAAATCAAAATAGAAATTTCTTATCATATATTTTACCTAGCTGACAAGGATCACTCGGTTGCTTTGTGTCAAACTCAAATGCAGTTACACCGCAGGTTTTTGACCAGCGAATGTGTGCAATTTGTCCATCATTAAAACGACAACATCACATTACGTCAACATCACATGTGTGTTGTGGTGATGCATTATATGAACGTTTATAGACATACTAGGGTTTATTTCATAAAGACAACGTTGCACTTATTCAAACAACAAGATATTTTACCGTTACAAGAGAAGACGTTCATCTGCTTCTGCTCTATGACTCTGACTGATGTGCTGAAACGTAAGTTCGTGGCGCTCAGGGTGCGGAGTTGTAAAGTTTGACTGACAGTTTGAGCGGATCTAAGAGATGCGCTTTTTAATGCCTTTAATTGGTTAAATATTTGTTAAAAAGACAAACAGACGTAAAAGGTTACCAATAGCATTGATTTATTAAAAAAAACTCCCCCAAAAAAAGGGCACTTCCCAGTGTAATTACAAAAAGGGCATGTGCTCTGCACAGGTTGAGCCCTACCTGTGCACATGCCTGATTACGCAAATGAATTAACTTGTGACATATGCATTTGTGGAATGGAATTCAAATTTAAAACAACTCGTTGCAGGGGTTCTGAGTCAACTCTTTCTTTTGAGAGACAATAACTATATTCATGATGCACTTTCAGCTTAACAACTTTGCAGACTGTTTACATTCACATACAGCTATATTACATGCTTCATGAAAGGTAATTTTTAAAAATCCATAACAAGGGCACTTTAAAGCCATTAAAGAAGAAGTCCACTTCCAGAACAAAAATTTACAGATAATGTACTCACCCCCTTGTCGTCCAAGATGTTCATGTCTTTCTTTCTTCAGTCGTAAAGAAATTATATTATTTGAAACATTTAAGTGTTTTTCACCATGGACTGCTATGGTGCCCCGAGTTTGAACTTCCAAAATGCAGTTTAACTGCGGCTTCAAACGATCCCAGATGTGGTTGTACATGATCCCAGCTGAGGAAGAAGGGTCTTATCTAGTGAAACGATCAGTTATTTTCATTCAAAAAAAAAAAGAAGAAAAGAAATACAATTTAAATACTTTTTAATCTTGAACGCACGTCTGGTCTTGCTCTCGATGAGCTCTGTGTATGCAGGCTCAAGACAGTTAGGGTATGTCGAAAAACTCAACTCAAATCATTTCAAAATCATCCTACACCTTAACAAAAAAAGGTAAAACAGTGATATAGGATGATTTTGAAGTTGAGGGAGAAGATGAGATGGGAGTTTTTTGACATACACTAACTCTCATGAACTGGAACAAAAACAGTCTAGGCGGAGTAAGACAAGACGAGCGTTTGACATTAGAAAGTATCTAAATTGTATTATTATTTTTTTATTAAAAATAACAGATCATTTCGCTTTAAGACGCTTTTGAAAGTTCAAACTCAGGGCACCATATCAGTACATTATATGGAGAAAAATGCTGACATTTTTGCCTCAAAAAACTATTTCTTTACAGCTGAAGAAAGAAAGACATGAACACCTTGGATGACAAGGGGGTGAGTATATTATCTCTAAATCTTTGTTCTGAAAGTGGACTTCTCCTTTAACAGAACCACCTTAGGATGTCTAGATACAAAAATTCATTTTTCATCAAAGCTGTCCTAACACAAGAATGGGTGTTGTTTTAGTTTTAGGACAACTTTGATTAATAGTTTTGATCCACTTCAAATGTTGACTACTGTAAATCCTTTCATGGCAAGGCCATTTAATGCACAAGGGTCAACCATGTCAATAGTAAAGGAATCACCAACAGAATAAGTTTGTGTCTAAAATAAATGTAAACCAACTAGACAAAAAATTGGATATGGTTTAAAGACCAAACCGATGCATTAAGCCTTGCAGCCAGAAGTGGCTCTAGTGTGAACATAATGGAATGGAAGTTCTCAAAACTAGTACAACATTCCCCCCCAAAAGTGAACCTGAGGAACTTCCTTTGGTCTTGTACACTCTGTATGAGAAAATAAGATTTCCTCAGATCCACCATGACAAATCATGGTTTGGGTGGGTGGTGGCTGGACCAAAAAATGTTGGCAACCACTTGTCTAAATGTTTTGATGTCTGTTGCTTTTTGCCATTACACTGGGGGCTAATTTTCATTTCTCTGTTTTAACCCTAGACCTGATACAGCTGAAAGAGGAAAGTCAAGAACTGAATAAGGAAGAACAAAATCTGTGTAAAAATTTGGATTTTATATCTGGAGAAAAAACCTTTGGTTGCTCACAAACTAAAAAGACTTCCACACAAACTAGAAGCCTCTCCTGCATTCAGTGTGGAAAGTGTTTCACTACATATGGAAACCTTAAAGTCCATCTGAGAATTCACAGTGGAGAGAAGCCTTTCACATGCCAACAGTGTGGAAAGAGTTTCATTGAAAAAGGAAGCCTTACCAGACACGTGACAATTCACACCGGAGAGAAGCCATTCACCTGCCAACAGTGTGGAAAAAGTTTCTATGATAAGGGAAAACTTAACGACCACATGAGTGTTCACACTGCAGAGAGACCTTTCACCTGGTCTCAGGGTGGAAGAAGTTCTGTTAAAAAGAGAATACTTAAAAGACACATGATAATTCACAGTGAGGAGAAGCCTTATGTATGTCCACACTGTGGAAAGAGTTTTAAGCATAAAGTAACATGTAACACCCATTTGAGAATTCACACTAGAGAAAACCTGTTCGTATGCTGTCAGTGTGGAAGGAGCTTCAGACGTAAAGAACATCTTGTGATGCACATGAGAATTCACACTATTCACAAATCAGACGGACCTGAAATGTCAGTTGCAATTCCGATAGCAGCATACTGTTTTCTATTACGAAAGTAATGTACTGTAGAAATAAATGCATTCTGGGCATTATCTTCCATTTTCTATGATGGCAATTTACTGTGAATTAAAGAGAACCTGTTATTCCCCTTTTGACTAGATATGCCATTTTTGAGTGGAAGCAAAAACATGCTATTCTAAATGTAGGTTTGGGAGGAGCCTAGTCATTCAGTCCTGTCAATCATCATTACAAGCCTATATAAGCAGCTCTCATTGCACTGTCCCAGCCTCCGTTCTTCCGGTATATGACCCCGCCCTGTTTGTAATTCCCAGCCCGCACTTCTCCAACGAACAACGCTCTGCAAAGTCACGCTTAATCCGGCTCCATTTTAGCTTTAACAAGGGTAATACAGCTCGTCAACGATGTCCCGCAGATTTGCCCAGCCGCCTCCATCAAACGCCAAATGCGCTTCTCCCGCCCGGGTATCGTAAGTTCGGCATCTGCGCACTACAGCCGCTACAGTTCCTAACGTTATCCAAATTACAGCTAAACCGCTTTCATCTGTAAAATCTACCGTTATTAAAATAGGAACGCATACAGCTGAATGTTTGAGACACGCTCGCCGCAGCTCTGTTTACCTTATCCGTCTCTCCTTCCGGCCCACTCACCGAGCGATTTCACTTTACATCCCGAAAGGGTTTATAATGATCTCATTCTTAAGCGGTATTTCTAAATGTATAATCTTATCGCATAACTTACACATCGTTAGTAGAGCTGTAATCGGGCCTTAAAAGTTAGGCAGTACATTTTGATTGGCAGCTTTTTAAAAGCCCGAACCCGTTTACAGCCCAACATTATTCAAATGTGAGCGAGCACACAGCCCTTTTGCCTTTTGTCAAGAATGAGTCATTTATACATGTTTTAACATAATTTATTAATGATTAACATAGGCTATAGACCACTTGGAAGTTGGAACAAATAACATCGTAACATCTTTAGGTTATCTTTGGCTATAAATAGGCCAATGTGCCAATAAAAAAAAACGGCCCGAGCCCGTGTAAAATGATATAAATTAAGCCCGAGCCCGACCGAACCCGTTGGGTTTCATCGGGTTCGGGCAAAGATCTTCAGCTCTAATCGTTAGTGTGTATTAGCTCAGTGTCGCGCGCTCCTATTCTACAGTGTACAGTAATGATAGACACGTCAATCTCAACAATCCAATCCAACGTGCTCCATCCGTTAAACAGCGTACGATTGGTATCCACATATAATCCCCACTCACTGCTTCATAGTATCATAGATCAAGCTCCCCCTGGTCGGATTATTGTTGTTTTTTTCAAATTATGCTTTTCATTTTGAATCTTCATCGCAGCCTAACCGGATCCCGGAAATCTCCGCTTTAGTCAAATAGCGCGTCACCCACTCTACAAACATTGCTTAAATTCTATACATTGCTTTATATTGTGAATAGGCTCGTTTGATTTGAGATGAACCACGTTAAAATTGCGATTATTATACCATATATTTTGTGTTTTGTGAAGTTATAATCTACATCTATAATTTATAATGTAATGTTTTGTGAAGTTATAATCTAAAACATTGCACAAAGAACACTAGGCTTACCGTTTACATTCATGTACATGGCATTTTTGTAAACTTTGATCTAAATCAAATTTACTGGGTGCATTTCACTAATTGAGATTTTAATATTGTTTATCCTGACTATCCATTATCATGCCTTTTCAGATCCCCATCAGCTAAAGTGATAATTCACATTTTACCTTTCTTCACCCAAAACACACCCATGTTCGCTCGTCTCCATTTTCTTCCTCAGATGTCTCCAAGGTGGCCCCTAGCGTTAGACTGCCTCCTCAACAAGGAATCGCTCTGGCTGCTTCTTGGTATATCTCTCTCTCTTTTTTTCCTAGAACCTTTCTTCCAGAAGTGCCCTAGCATAAGGCTGCCTCCGCAACAGGAACTGCTCTGCCTTCTCCTTGGTATATATCTCTCTTTTCTTCCCAGAACCTTTCTTCCAGAAGTGAATTAGCATGAGGCTGCCTCCGCAAAAGAACCGCTCTGGCTGCTGCTTTGCATACCTATTTCTTTTCTTTCTACAACCTTTCCTTCCACAGGTGCCCTAGCGTAAGCTGCCTCCGCAACAAGGAACCGCTCTGGCTGCTCCTTGGTATATATCTCTCCTTTTCTTCCTAGAACCTTTCTTCCAGAAGTGAATTAGCGTGAGGCTGCCTCCGCAAAAAGAACCGCTCTGGCTGCTGCTTTGCATACCCATTTCCTCTCTTTCTACAACCTTTCTTTCACAGGTATCCTAGCGTGAGGCTGCCTCCGCAAAGAACTTTACAGCCTCTCACATAGCAGCCCCAACCCATACTGCTGCTGTGGAACCTCTGCCTTTCCTGGGTGTTTTCTATCCTTTTCTAACATGTCCCACTGGATTCGGCCCATATGTCAGCACTAAAAATATTGCAGAACTTCGTAAACCAAGCCCATCTTGGAGGTGGTCCGAGTATGGTTCAGTTTCAGCCATCAATATGGTTCTTTAACCTGTGCATTGTGAAAACAAATGGCTCCAAGCTTACTTCATGTACGCAAATCCAATTTAGCAGGTCATCAGATGCTTCCGTTTCAAAGCGATTATTCCTCATGGCTGCCTTTTCTGGCAGATTTCTTCAAACTAAGTTGCGAACTTACATTTTAGTGTCAAGCCCACAGCAAGATATTTAACAATTTTACTAAACCACTGTATGAATATTTGCATGTGACTGTCTCAATTGCTTTCATCCCTTAGTAAATAAGCAAGTGAATCAGTGCTACCACAGTTCTCTGTCGTGTTTAAACCATCTTCTTTTCCATGTTTCTGAAGATGGTCCGCTCAGTTCAGGCTAACTAAAAGTCAGCCATGTGCCCTGATGCTACACACTTTGACTTATGAAGTAGAGTACTTTAAATGGCTTGTATCATCAGTACTTGATGTCTCACCCGTTTCATTAGCGCATTACATTTATTTATTACTCGGTTTTACAGCAGGTTCATGATTACACTTTGTTACTTGTCTGCCTTCAGCAGTGATTTCTCCCTGGGCTTCTTGTGTCCACTACCCTGTGGTCAAAGAATGGCCTCCTAAGCATTTCCTTCCATTGGGACAATTCAGTGGAGTTGACCGTAATCTATTGTCCCAACAAATGCAGATCAAGTTCTGCCGAACTAATACAGTTAAACTAAACTTTGGTCAGCAGTGCCCTGCTATTAATTAATTAATAACCCATACACCGTTCTCCTTTTAATACATTCAAAAAATTTCTACCCAGTCATCTGGATTCTCATTTGCCATTTCTCAGCAACCACAAGATTCCCATTGGGCTGTTGCAATCATCGCAATACCACGTTATTGACGAACCAACCGCAGAGGTTTGCAAAAACCGCAGCAACTGCTACATTCACATGTTTTTTCCTTTTTCTGTAAGTTCATGCTCTTCTTGTTCTACGCCTATACATAAGTTAATGATAATGTGTACCATCCTGATTTCTACAGAGGCTGCGTAGATTTATTCCTAACAAGCCCAAACAGACAGCGAAGGAAAGAGAAATTGACTGAGTGCGGATGATTATCCGCTTCTGACCTTCAGGCTGAGTCATATATTCGTGAAAATAGCTTATGCTCAAAGAAACCCTGTCTTGGCATTGTCGCTTTGCTGGCCAGCTGAGCTTTCTAAAGTCTTACTTAAACTTAAAATGATTTCAACAGCACCGTGAGCCATTCACCTTGAGATTTCTTTCAGGAAACTGTACGTCTTGGACCCTCGCTTCCCTCTCATTGGGTCTGTCTTCCAGAAATTCTTCAGTATGTCTCTGCCACAGCAGTGACATTTCCCACCATTCTCAAATCAGCTCTGTTATATCTTAGTGACACTGCAGTGATTTACCCTAACAAATCACTTATTACTTCATTGCCACAGCAGTGAATTCCCCCCTACAAAATTTACAATTTTACTCCCACATCAGCGATTTATGACAGCACTTGCTTTTACTGTCTACAGTAGAGCTGCTCATAGCTAAACTAAACTTGGTTAAACTCTGCATAGTCATTACATGCAATTGAGTCCTCACTGATCAGAATTGAACTGAATATTCACTATTTTTTGCTTCAGTTGACTTGCAGCAGAACTCGAATTCATCTCCTTGACAAATTGGCATCATTAATTCATCTCCTTGACAAATTGGCATCATTAATTCTTAACTATCATTCCCACAATCCACTTCAGGCAATTTCTATCATTTAAAGCTCTGTTAAAATGTAGGGGGGGCACTTGATTTGACCTGAAATCACTGCCACAGCAGTGATTTCTTTTTACCACTCTTGCAGCAGACAGTCACCATACTAAGCTCTAATTCTCACTGCCGCAGCAATGATTTCTTCCACCATTACCAGAGAAGATACGATACCAAACTCTATTACTCCCCTCCTTGGCAACAACGTCTCCTACCTCCTTGCAGCAGACATCATACCAAGTCCTATTTCTCACTGCCGCAGCAGTGAATTCTCCCACAGGCCTCAGCAGACGTCATACCAAACTCTATTGCTCACTGCCGCAGCAGTGAATTCTTCCACCGGTCTCAGCAGATGTGTAGAGGTCAGTATTTCTTCCACTGGCCTTGGAGGAGTTTCCATTCTAAATCACTATTTCTTACCTCCGCAGCAATGACATCCCCACCTTTCTTGCAGCAGACGTCATACTAACCTCCATTTCTCACTGCCGCAGCAGTGATTTCCTCCACCGGTCTAAGAGCAGGTATATTAAAACTCTTTCTCGCCTCCACGGCAATAATCTCTCCCACTTCCCTTGCAGCTGATGTCATGCTAAATTCCACTTCTCACTGCCACAGCAGTAATTCTGCACAGCGCCATTGCAGCGCCTTGACTAATCTTCATATATTAATTTTCTTCCAGTTTTGCAAGAGCAGAGATTTCTCCTCTAATGAAAATGTTTCTTTACGTCACTGCCGCAGCAGTGCTTTTCCACCCCTCTCCTACAGGAGCGATCTCGTTTGTTAGCCCTTCAACTGCCTTATACTGCCCCAATCCGGCAACAGGGAAACACATTCTGCACATTCTTGGGGGGGAGAGATAGAATCAATAAAGGTTTTCTCTACTCGTATGACAGAAACAACTCTCAGTTGATTGCCCGGCTTGCTGTCCCTTTGTAAGCACTTTTTGGGGGGTTCGAACTCTGCGCTCAAGCCGAGCCTCGGGTTCGAGCCTCCATTAAGGACAACAAGCCAAGTTTGTCTACCATTGCCCATTATGACTGGATGGGCAGGCGAACTCGTGAAATGAAGTTCTAAACGTAGGTTCAGGAGGAGCCTAATCATTCAGTCCTGTCAATCATCATTACAAGCCTATATAAGCAGCTCTCATTGCACCGTCCCAGCCTCCGTTCTTCCGGTATCCCTCCACCTCCCCTTCTCCTCCATTGTTTCTGTTAATCTCCCTCTAGGTAATATCGCATTTGGGGGGGGTTCGAACTCTGCGCTCAAGCCGAGCCTCGGGTTCGAGCCTCCATTAAGCACAACAAGCCAAGTTTGTTTACCATTGCCATTGTGACTGGATGGGCAGGCGACCTTGTGAAATGTAAATAAGATGTTGTTCCTCACCCCCTTCTCAGATTAAGGTTATGCCTTTGCAGCTTACATCTTCGATAGTCTGCCAAAATAAAACATATATGTGGTTTTGATTATCATGGGTCCATTCTTCATACCTCACTTAATACATCTAAGATGATTTGACAGATGCCTTTTAATTGTGATAATTGATCTCTGGCTAATTCGGTTCTTCAAATAAGTACACAGTTTTCACTGATATCAGCATTGTTTTTTTATGGCTGTTTTTTCGCCCAAACTACATGAAACCACAGACTCTTTCAGTCGGGCCGGAAGCTTTCTCACTCTGTTGCTGGTGAAGTCCCAGTGGTAAATTGAATTCTTTTTCATCAGTTCATTCATCAACTTTAAAACTTTGTCAGAATTGTTTTGCACATTTTCTCAGAACTGTACATATACCCTTAATTTTTGATCATCGATAGACATTTCGTGATTGGTGATTTGCTGCTCTGTAAAGCCCTGTAAGCAACATCACAGGGCTCAAATAATTTTTCTAAATGTCACCAACAGAAATACAACTGTTTTGTCTCGGTTTGATGCATGAGTGAATTAGTTTTAAGTTTTATTTGGCCACTTGTTTCAGAGAACTCAAAATACATTAAAAAAAAAAAAAGAATAAAGCTGCAAGCAGCGATACAGGGCAAAGCACTGAAGATGCAGCAAGCACAATGCAGAGCCAGAAGAGTAAAAATGGCAGAAATATGAGTAGTGGAAAAAAGTAGTACTGGTGAGAATGAACTAAAAAATAAACAGAAGTTCAGATCAGGAGAGATTTCAGTGTACGGATAAGCACTCAAATGCATGACTCAGCCTGCATCCCAATGTGCATAATATCCATCCTAAATTCTATGTGATAGCAGTCATTTTCAATACAATTTAGGGCAGATAGGGTGGATAGTATGCACATTGGGATGCAGGGTTGGTATCATTTTAAGATTACTAAAGCTGAGATATTGACAGAATTGGGATTAGACAGAAAACTAAATGTGGACATAATTGCGATTGGCTTCTCTCTGCAGGTACCCACCATCACCGAGGATGAAAAAACCCCTGAGGTGGATACTTTGCCCGTTTGTAAATGGGGCTGTTCTTAAGCACCCGAAAGTCATGGATACTCCCAGGGTACCCTACAAAATGTCTAAAAATGGCCCGTGATGGTCGCCTATCCCTTCAAGCAGGGTGGAAGCAAACAGCTTTCTGTTTTTGTAACACTGCCAATCAGGGTCAGCTGGTGGTTTCATTCTCACATGGCATCCATCAATTGCTCCAACAGCTTTACCAAATGCCTGGTGATTGGTGACAGAAGCAAAGCCAGCACCAACCTGGAGCAGGTGTTCGTCTGACTTTGGTAGGGCCACAACCTTTGGTAAAATAGTGCTGTCAATTGTTTAAAAAAGATTAACTAATTAATTGCACTTTTTTGATTAATCCCACCTAACAGGTTTTTAATTATACTTTTATATTGCAATCATTTCACATTCAATCTTCAAATTAATGTAGAAACAACAAAGAAAGTATATTTTTAATATTTGTTAAATGACATCTTTTTTATGACTGAAAGCAAGTATGACTGATACCAACTGATGTCTCTATTAATTTTTTCTAATATTTGACCATTGACTAGCTATTCAACATTACAGTATAATCGAGAGCTATCAATTTAACATTTATTAGACTTTAAAAATAACTTCTAATTTAAGTGAACTTAAATGTGAAAACAATCTTCACATAAACCCATTATAATAAATGTCATACCTGTACCCTACAGCAAGAAAATAAAGTTATTAAACACTAAATTCTAAATTAATAAAAATAAAGCTTGAAACTACAGAAGTTACTGATTTTGTAATTTAATTCCTATTTAATTTTGTTCACTGATTAACAGACATCACAGCAGCTGGTTATTAGGATATTTTTCCTGCTGTTACTTTAAAAGCTGCTGCTGTCACACCCCTGTGGAC
The DNA here is from genome assembly GCA_012976165.1 of Labeo catla. Classification (NCBI taxonomy): domain Eukaryota; kingdom Metazoa; phylum Chordata; class Actinopteri; order Cypriniformes; family Cyprinidae; genus Labeo; species Labeo catla. Next base: position 178,236 of record VONZ01001203.1, read on the forward strand.
TGTTTAGTTTGGTTTCTCCCTCTTGTGCCCATATTTGATCATTCCTGTTTCCTGTTCTCAGTCATTAGTTTTCCTTGTATCACCTGTTCCTTAATTAAGTTCATCGTTATCACCTGTCTTTATAAGTAGCATTCTGTTCAGTGTTTGGTGTCCAGTCTTGGCAATGTATGCGTGTTTGTACCTGCCTTCTGTGGATTTACCTGTTTCGGAATAAAGACTTTAATTTTGACTTTCGTCTTCGTTCGCCCCTTTCTCCGCACAGTACGTGACAGAAGAAGAAAAAATGACGGAGGCTGAGGACGCACTTTTGGGCCTGCGGCAAGGTGGTCGGAAGTTGGAGTGATATGTGGAGGATTTCCTTAAGCTCGCTAATCAGCTGAGCTGGCATGACGCTGCTCTCTGTGCGTGTTTTCAGCTGGGGCTGGACGATGAGACTACTCGTTGCGATCTTCCCGTGTGTGAGTATCCCCTGATTGAACTGATTAACCATGTCCTTTAAATAAATGGTTCTAAATTCAAAGTTGAAGAAATAAGGGAGAGTTATAAGTCTCGTCGTCCAGCCCCCTCTGGAAAACGTTGCGTCATGCCGGCTCAATCCTCGCCGGGAACCCCCGCGTACCGCACCAACGCTCGGACCACCTGCCCAGCCCCAAGTACCCCCATCTTTTCCAAGTCTCCATCTGTGTCCTCAGCCCCAACCGCTGGCCGCGGGCCTCTCAAGAACCCTGGCTGCGGCCTGCTCAAGGTCAACCACTCATGTGGCAAGCCATCTTAATATTAAGGACATTATGGACCTGGCGCTCCCCACGGGGTTTGACGCCTCTATGCTGTCTCCTTCACCTTCGTCTCCGCTGGTCCCGTCTGGCCCTCCTACATCTCCACTGGTCCCGTCCAGCCCTTCTGAGTGCCGTCCAGAGCCCGCTCCTCCTGAGTGCCCTCCAGTGCCAGAGCCTCCTGTTCGCCCTCCAGTGCCGGAGCCTCATGAGCCTGCTCCTTCTGAGTGCCCTCCAGAGTTCATTTGGGTTTAAATATGATACAGCGCTTTAATATAATCTAATACAGTGCACGCCAACACGACCACAGTATAATGGCTGACAGGACAGGAAGATTAATTTTTACCGACATATGGCCTGACAACATCTCATCTGACCGCAGTTCACTGATGCTCTACTGAAGCTGCTCATCACCGGTACTGTTTCCACACTTGGTTGACTCGTGCTGGTGCTGAGGTGAAGTTAAAGTGAGCTGAAAAGTCGCTATTTGATGTGCTTGTAAAGACGTTCCATGTCTAATTAAAGGCAATTGTTGTGATTTTTTTTTCTTAGAGACCAGGAGACATTTTTGGATATCTTGAAGCAGAAGTTTCTCTTTATTCAGATACTCGCTGCTCTGCACTGCAGTCTTCAAAAAGTTGTCTTCTCAAAGCTCAGCACAGCAGAGTATATAGGTTTGAAGGGGGAGGAGTACATAGAGGTGGAAACAATCTAAACAAAGCATGCAAATGTGGTACAGGAAAACAGCTCAGTTAAAGATTTTTCCCAGCCTTGATCTATTTAGCATACAAGTGTCATTCAAATGCATAGGTGCTTAAACAAAAGGCACAGTTGTACCTTGAGATTAGAATTCACACTTAACTTGGGAAACCTGCCAGATGTTCAGGAATTGAAAGGTTACTGTCTCAGGGCCTGGGCTGCCTGCTCTTAGACTGTCACAATATACATAACTTTTTCAGTTCATGTTGTTATATTGGAACCTATAACAAATATGCATAGGATCAGCATATTTTAAACAGATTCTTAAATTTGTAATCCTTCAGTCCCCCCTTTGAGAGTTCTAATAACTCTCACATAATACATATTTAAACCTCCATAAATCCATTCTATAGCCTATGTTTGTTAACATTAAGCCCCATCTTCCATTCATGTAACTTGAAATAGTTACAGGTACATATATCTTATTCCGTGTCTTGTCCTAGATTTAATTGGGTGTAATAGTTCTTTTCAGAACCATAACTGTTGACACATACGACATGGATGGTAACATGTCGTACAAGCTACATGTTGACACAGAAAACCATGTAGCGTAAGAGTGGAAGTCCTGACGTCCATGGCGCCTGAATAGCTGTGTAGTCTGTAGTTTTCTGTAGTCCATTTTCCACGTAGATTCACTCAGATGACTCTTTGTCCTCGTGAAGCTTGTTCATGGATGTCTGAGGTGATGTTTTACTCCAGGATGCTGCTTTTGAAGACATCATGGCATGTACACATACCTGCAACACAAGAAAACAGAGAAACAGCAGACCAGCAGTATTCATACATAGACATTTTTAGACTTCTGTTGATCGTATAGTGGTTTTAAGTCTAGTGATCGTATAGTGGTTTTGCTGACCTAGTCTTAAGTCATTTGACACCTATGGACCAGTGAGGTGGGGTGATGAGGGGAAAAACATATGAGGAAATCTTCACCACAGGGTTGGCCCCCGAGGCCTGTTGCACTTCGGTTCTTCCCTGGGCTCCTCACTGGCCTGTGTGTCCTAGTCTGTCCCTGTAGTTAGTGTGAGAACTTAACTGTGCAATTACTCCATCCTCTAATGAAACATCAGTCAAAGCAAACATCATAACCCATAGAGGATAGGTGAGTGACTGGATTGTGCTGTAGTATTGTTTTTGGCTGTGAGTGTACTTAACCAGAGACCCCCAGTGCGAGTAAGTCAACTTCCTTTTGTTCTATTTACAAAGAATATTTTCATCTTTGTTGTAGATTATTGGGGTAATTAACAACTCACAGCCTTAACAGTTAGCACCTCAGCAAGCTGCCCCACGAGTTTGGTGTAGTGGGGAGGGTCTGCTTCAGAGTTGCAAGCAAACTAAGTAGGAGCTGATTTACACTGTTCATTTCTCTTACATACTTTTTGTTTTTCCTACACTCTTTCATCCAGTGTCCAGGTTTACCACAGTAATGACAATTACCCTCCCTCTTAGGACAATTACGTTTCTGTTGGTTCTTTGTGTTGGCCTGAAAGGATGCTGCTGCAATCTTTACTCTTGCTTTAACATCAGAGTCTCTTTCCCAAATAGCTAACATGTCTAGGTTACTTCTGAGAGTTTTGTTAGACCAAGTTAGATCTAGGAATGTCAAGGCTTTTCTGTACTCAGCTACAAGGCCATCTGACCAGATGCGGACTAAGGGTCCCTTGTCATCTAGCACACTTTCAGAATCATCAACTATTCCACTGTAAGTTACAGCTGTCTGGCAGAACCTTACAGTGTATTCATTCATAGTTTCTTCCTTCCTTTGCACACAGTTAGTGATTCTGGACCAGTCTATTTTGGGTCCCATGATATTCTTTAGAATTTTCAAAACACCTTCTCTCAAATCCGCTTTACTGGCATGTTGTAGTTCAGAAGTAACAGCAGACTCAAAACTGTTGAATTCAGATTCAGTTAGAATTTGTGACGTCAGCTGTGTGATTTCTGCTAACGACATGTCGTAGAGACGCATTTTGCTAGTCAATGCTCTTCTAAATTCAGAAAAATTTGTGCGTGCTGAAGGTAAGCTCTGGGATAGTCTCTCTATATCTTTAGGTCCTAGCGCTGTATGGACTGCTTGTAACTGGAGTATGGGGGTTGCAGATGGAAGAGTTTCAACACCTTCTACCCTACTCTGAGCCCTTTGTCTTGCTCCACATCAACTGCATTTACATTTTTATCTCTTAATCCAGTATTGCTATTGTCCTCTAGTCTACACAAAGACTGTAAGTCAGGATAGCTTTCATCTGACTGTTGGTCTTTTGAATCACTTTTGGTTGAGGCCTTGTTATGGCCCACCTTTTTAGTGAGACAGGACACTCTAGTTTGTAGTTGTTTGTTTTGTTCTTTTAACTTAGCAATACATTGAGCTTGTTCTTGTGCTAAGGATAAGGTAAATTCTCTGTGGCAGCAGATAATGCCTTTAATGTTTTTCTTTCTGATACATGCCCCAAGTACCTTTTTGCATTCTTCAATTGACCATACTTTTTCTGGATCAATACTAAATTTCTTTGTCAAATCCAGTCTGACTGACTCTGTCACTATTGAGTCCATGTGCTCTCCTAACAATGATTTGAACTCATTGTCTGTCCATAAAGGGGTAGCTAGTCCACCTTTCTCAGTTGTGGGAATCAACCTAGCATTCCTTCTCAACATTTTGTAATGTCTTTCTGACACAACAATACACTTCTAACACCTCCCTGGCAATCAGAGGATAAATTTGTTAACACAGAACAACTGTTGTTAACCTTCTCTGGCAAAGCAGAGGAAAACCTAGTTAATACACATTATCATGTATTCAACCTTCTCTGGCAAAGCAGAGGATTCCTGAACAAAAAAACTACTAGCACTTTACGCTAATCTTCTCTGCCTGAAACAGAGGATAACAGATATTAGCACGTAATGCTAATCTTCTCTAGCTGAATAGAGGATAACTAGTCTGTTAACCAAACCCTGCAGCTGTTTGTTAACACTTCTCTGGCGGCGCAGAGGCTAACCACATGTACTGGTCTGTAGTGGTTCTTTGAATAGAGTAACACTCACCAAATCGTTGTTGAGCTGAAAAAAGTTTCTGGAATTCAGTTTGGAACGATGTCTGGCGAGAAGCTCTATCCGGGTCACGGCACCAAAACGGTTGGAAACTCAGAAGCGAAGACCAGGAGACTCTTGGGTATCTTCAGCAGAATTCTTTATTGAGAATGTGCTGCGTAGGTCTGCAGTCCTCAAAAGTCTTCTTCTCAAAGCTCAGCACAGCAGAGTATATAAGTTTGAAGGGGGAGGAGTACATAGAGGTGGAAACAATCTAAACAAAGCATGCAAATGTGGTACAGGAAAAGCTCAGTTAAAGATTTTTTCCCAGCCTTGATCTATTTAGCATACAAGAGTGATTTAAATGCATAGGTGCTTAAACAAAAGGCACAGTTGTACCTTGAGATTAGAATTCACACTTAACTTGGGAAACCTGCCAGATGTTCAGGAATTGAAAGGTTACTGTCTCAGGGCCTGGGCTGCCTGCTCTTAGACTGTCACAATATACATAACTTTTTTAGTTCATATTGGAACCTATAACAAATATGCATAGGATCAGCATATTTTAAACAGATTCTTAAATTTGTAATCCTTCACAATCTTTAGCATTTGTGGGTGGGGTGGCCAAACCTAGCCCTGCCCCTACGTTAACTGCGTTAAATATATTAAATGCATTAAACTCCGCTTGCTGAAGTTGCCGTATTTCTAACAGCAGTCATGGCGGAAGCCCAAATCCACTATAATGTTAAAAATAATACTGTTTTGTGTCACGGAATATAGTTTTAAGAGTTTTTTAGGTGAGAATGTACTTGTCTGGAATTCAAATATGCAATTTGTTAATAAAGATAACATTTATTTGAAAATTTGCATCAATGTTTTAGGACGTGATCTCCAGAGCGTCCATACGCATATCATCTTCAATGTGAAGTTTGTCAACCTCTGTTTCACTCCTGAGTTTAATTAAAGACTGTTCTTGTTAATATTAACTCCTGCATTCTCTAGTGATTCCTCAAAGTGTGACAGTCGTGAAGTTTGCCTTTTGTTGCTGTAGGCCTTTTAGCAGCCCCCTGACCAGTTTTCTTCTCATCATTTCATCAACTTTGGAGGGACATCGGGTGCTTGGTAATATAACTGCTGCGCTATATTTTCTCCACTTGATGATGACTGTCTTTACTGTGTTTCATGGTATATCTAATGCCTTGGAAATTCTTTTGTACACTTTTCCTGACTGATACCTTTTAACAAGGAGATCCCTCTGATGCTTTGGAAGCTCTTTGTGGACCATGGCTTTTGCTGTAAGATGCGACTAAGAAAATGTCAGGCTACTGAAACAGCTAAACTTTATTTGGGTTTAATCAGAGGCACTTTAAATGATGGCAGGTTTGTACCGACTCCTATTTAACATGAGTTTGAATGTAATTGCTTAATTCTGAACACAGCCACATCCTTAGTTATAAGAGGGGGTGCACACTTGTAATGTAACCACATTATTTTAGTTTTTTATTTTTACTCCACTGTCACAGAGCTAACCCGTGACTATGCATGAACTATGGGCACGTACCCTCATAACATACACATATATACATACACACACACACATTCTTGCATTTGTGGTTTACGGGGACTCTCCATAGGCGTAATGGTTTTTATACTGTACAAACCCTATTTTCTATCGCCCTACGTTTTTTAAGCCTTTTGTTTTACGGGGACACAGGAAGTGTCCTCATAAACCATGTTTACACTGTAGTACCCATGTCATTATACACATTTGTGTCCTCATAAACCACAAATGCCGGAAAACACACACACATACTTGTTTTTGCTACTGGGTGGGGACACATGACTACATGCAGCCTGGTGGGAACCACCCTTTCTGATTGGTCTATAGACAAAGCAGAAACTGATCCACACTCCATTTACAGCTGTTATAGCAGCTATCACTTGTAATCTTGAGGCTGAGCCCCAGAAGACTGACCTGACATTTTACCAACTGCTGGGGACCCCGTCAGGTAGAAGGTCCTGAAGGGGACCTGTGACGTAATGTTTTCATATGCTAATTAATGACATCACTGTGTGTGTTTAAAAGGTTACCAATGGGGACCTCCCCCCAAACTTCTTAAATTAATCATACAGATCAACAGGTGCTCCCAGCTACCACTAAGGTTGCCAACCATTCCGTACTAACTCATGCAGTATACTTTATCAAAATCAGAAATTGTTATCATAACTGTTTGAGGAAGGCTGCATAATCCACTGACAACTTCTCGCTCCCACCTCACTGTAAGTGATGTTTGCGCTAAGACCAATTCTGCCTGTATTCACTTTAGGAAATCAGTTTTGGCAAATACAAACAATGTGATTATTTTTCTTGAGTACAACATCCAGCCGTGCAAGAAAACATGCAATCTACGTGAGACGTGATTAATAAGGTAAGCCATCTTTCACTAATGTTGTAAAATAGAGAAAGAGAGAAAGAAATAACATTTAAGTAGCATATTCTTTACCTTGAACCTTAATCTTGAATATAAGCACAACTGTTCCATATTTTTCTTTTCTGCAGTAGGCAAACCTAGCTACCACTAATCACATCCGTATTGCAAATACATTCAAATGCAAATCAATTGCATTCAAATAAATTGTTCTTTGACAAAAGTAGTTCTGACTAAACTTTATTTGTCATTTCTCTTATTTGACAAACATTTTGGCTTTGTGCAGCAGTTGAACAGTAGAAATATTGAACACATTTGACTAAACAAGGTCTTTTGTCTAAACCGACAATAAAATTTTTGCAAAAGCAAACTTCCATTTTTAAAAATTTTCAAAAATCATGTTTTTGTGTTAGTTAACTGTATTTCTTTAACCTAGTCAGAATAACCCAACTATAGTTTGACACATTAATTGGAATACACAATGGATTTTTTTTCATTGTGCATTCCAATTAATGTGTCAAACTATAGTTGGGTTATTTTCGTTGGGTTACATGATTTTTGAAAGTTGTCAAAAACAGAGTTATGTTTTTCAAATATACTCTTCAGGTTAAACTCAATTTTTCTTATAATGATTTTTTTTTTCAAGAGAAGAGAAGAGAAGAGTACAAATGCAAAAACTTTAAAGAGATCTCACTGTACAAATACAAGTGCAAAAACTTCTCTAACAAAAAGAGCAAAAACTTATCTTTTAGCACCTAGTGCTTGACTTTCCTGAACAAGAAAAACTGACCTGAGACATGATTATTTATTTTTTTCTTGTCTCACATTCCCTCTTGAATGCTGTGATTCGGTTCTTGATATAGAACTTGACTGATTCCCAGGTTCTGTGTTTAAGCAATACCGGCGCTGACCTGATGCAGTCTTCACACTGCCTTTTCCCCGGTACCCTGCCAGATGTGATGCAGTCCAATAATTTGTTCTCAACTGCCTTCACCTCCTCTTCTGTCCACTTTCTTTTTGGGCATCTTGACACACCTAAAAATGACAGTAATTTTACCTCAACTTTCAAGAGACAGTGTTTCACCTTACTTTAAAAGGCTGAGTGTAGAGTAAACAACAGAGGTAATGTAAACTAGAACATCTGCATTCAATACCAATTAGAGGAGTACCAGACATTACTCTTGAGACCTATGAGATTTTACTTTCTGTACAATGTAGCTCCTAGTTAGGTCACCAAGACATAGGTGACATTACATAGGTTAATAACAAGAAAATATTTCATGTACATTAACTAGATTAACAGGGGCACTTTAAAACAATCTCCATCACAGATTTTTGAAAATGTGTAATGTGAATGTACACTGACCACACATCATAAATAAAGAAAGAAAAAGTTGACTCTGTTTAAGTCGTTTTTAGATTGAATCCTATTTCGCAAAGTTCAGAGACCACAAGTTAACATATTCGCATAATGTCTGCCTACGTTCAGAGGACATGCAGTAGGATGGCGACAAGTCAGTGAGCAAATGATGGAAGTGATGCGCAGAGAACTACTTACTAATGGTTGCATCTTTTTCCAGTCAAGAAAAAAGTCCAGAGCTCAGTGTAGAGCAAAGGTGACCAGTGAGAATTGGGTAGGAGACAGGATGCAGCAGAAATAAACCATTAGTGCTGGAACAGGACTGTTCTAGGAGGCATACAGTGAACTGAATGAAGGTGTGACCATTAGACATTCAGTGGCACAGCTTTGGTGAGAATGACACCAAGTTCCTTACCTGCTTTGTGAGTCAGGTGACTGCAGACCTGTTTTAGGTCACATTAGCATATCAGGGACAGCCACAGATACTTTATAATACAAATTGCAAAATCTAAATACTTATTATTAAACCCAACCAAAACACAAACGTAATACGTCACTGAAGGAATTCACATCAAATCACAGATGACCTTACCTATGGATGTTAAAGAGGACTGACAGCGTGTTTTTGGCGGTGGCATTTCATTCTCACTTTCTTCATCCTCACTTTCAGAAACTTCAGTTTCTACATTCACTTTTTCTCTGCAAAAAAAAGAAAATAATGTAGAAAAAAAATTGTTTCCATGCTTCTTTGTAATGGAACTAAACAGTGGTAATATAAAATGTGTAAGAGCAACAATGTCGTGTTCTTACCATTAGGATCAATGTTCATTTCATCAAGGTTTTTCCCCTTGAATTCTGATACTCTTCCCTGTTCAAGGGCCATCAGCACCTTGCTGATCTTTGCAATATGTAACGTTCCTTCAAGTAACCTGTAAAACTTTCTATGGACCCTTATATCATGTCCCATGAAATCCGCTAATTGGTCTAACTCAGTATCTTTCAGATTCAGGACTTTAGAGAGCGTTGCAATGTGTTTTCGCAGCTTTGTGGATGATACAGTCTTTGGATGTTTGGCTCCACATTGATGGGCAACCTTCCTGATGCAATCTGTGCCTTTGTAGTATGATGTCTCAGTCATGAGTATTGCGAAAAAAAGAGATTTTCATCCAGTACGCCACAGGCTTGACGATTCTTCACAAGTAGCTCCATGGAATCCAGCATACTTGGGTTCAGGAGTATTGGCATCTTTCTGTCACGCTTGCCTCTAATTTCGACGCGCTGGAAATGTTGACAGAGCTTCTGCTCAACTTCAGATAAAGCATCAGAGACATCTGAATGTAAATCAGATGTGTTTCGGAAAAGATATGAATTCAATCTCATTTTCAAAACTTCTCCTGCGATTAAACACAATGATATCACACAGAGTTACTTGGGCAAGATTTGTCCAGTTCTTCTGACTTTTTTCAAGTTTGAGCTTTTCTTGGTAGAGTTCAGTTTGATTGCTGAGATACATGTGCATTTTTTTAAAATCCTCTGTAAAAGGGAGAAGTTCAGGAGCATTCCACTTTGCTTCGTTAAGCGTCTTCAAGGCTGAGGCGGACACCAATTCATTCCATTTTGTCGAATACATGTGCTGAAACATTTTGACATTTTTTACATCATTTTCATCTTCTGCGATCATTGCTTCACATTCTGCAATATCAGACATTTTTTTTAGGTTGTGCCCCACAGTTTTAATGCCAAAGATGGAATTCCAAAGACCTCATCTTCATCTCTGAATCTTGATGTCTCTTTAACAGCCTTGATAACGTGATGGAAGTTTGCAGGTATGAAAAAGTCTTTTATACTCTGCAGCTTTCCCATTTTCCTCGCACTGACCAACAGCCTACCAGCCTCGCGCATTTTAATTCTGATGTATTCGTGCTTGGTTTTGTCATTGCCCATCTTGTTACACAGGTGTTCTCCAAATTTGATGATGCATGCATCACTTTTAACAGCACATGTTACTTCATCTTGCTTCATGTCACTGATCAGTTTCCATAGTTTTGTTGCTACTCCTTCAGGAACAGGCTCAGCATAAGCACAGAGTGCCTGAACTCTGGATCTACCTGGTTTTGTGACCTGGCACATCCTGGCCAACTTGCACCTTGACATATGCCTCCAAAGTGCTTTTCTCCTGAACAGCCCTTGGCAGTTTAAACAGTGCACATAGTCCTTCACATAAACTTGTTTTGCACTGGATTGTTGACGAGGCACCAACACTCCTTTACCAGATTTAAGAACATCTGTGTTGTGTGCACGGTTCCCTTTGTTCCTCAAAAGGTCCAGATTGATCCTCCTTTCTTTAGACCCCTTTGGGTAAGAAAGAGCTTTTGCTACATCCACTTCGTTCTTATGAACTTGAGCCAAGTGTCTTGCCATTTTACAGAATGGCTTGGAGCAGTAAAAGCAATACTGCTTTTTGTTGTACATTCTTTGGCCATATGCAGTCTTTTTTATTTTCATCACTGAATGCTCACTACCACTGTTACTGTCTAAATTAGCCGTTGTCTCCTTATCTCCAAGTGGAGAACATTCTTTGTCTGCATTCACAGGAGATGAGGAAGTATCAATATTGTCAGAAAGACTCTCAGATTCTTCTGAATCTGTCTCTGAATTAGGGACATATTCGTCTCCGCTGTCAATGCTGCTTTCATCTGAAGTGGATCTGAGGTTCAGTGAGGTCTTTGTAAGCTGTAAATACCAAATTTATAATAAGCATTAATAAGCATAAATTCACACAATATTGTTTCAGTTGCATGTTTATGTTACCTCATCTAGTTTATGGATTTATTAAAAGTTTAACAATTACAAGCTTAATAAACACCAAAGACTTTGACTATACACTCGCCCTGTGTACTTTGAGAAAACTGCTAACAAAAACCTACTCCCCAGTATTATAAACGGAAAAATTCCTATTATTATTCCAAAAATTCCATGTTGCAATAAAGAAACATTAAAACAATTGCAAAAAAAAAAAAAAACTACTTTACTAATTCATCTGTAAGTAGTAAGTTACCCCAAGTAACTTAACTCTTGAAATTAAACTCTTTATTCTTTGAAATTGCCATGTACTTAATGTTATGTTTAAGCTTTGACAAAAAGGACCTTATGCATATAAATGCTCATAGACATGATAATAAATGAGACCGTTAACAGCCTCAGCAATACAACTGATACTGTAGACTAAATGTAAACTTAAGACAAAATGATCAGCACACGCATGTTAGAAACATAAGAAACTTACAAATGTGCTGTCAGTCCTCTTTAACTCTGGGATATCACAGGCTCTTGGTGAAACAGAAGAACTGGGCACTTCTAGAATCACTGTATCTGCATCACTGTACGTGTCCTGGACAAACATAAATATAATCAAATATATTTTTATACAGCAATGTTCCATCTCTGACTAAGTTTACATGTGGGGATGTGACACCCTAAATGTTTGGTCACGTGTTTATATGTATATATATAAATATATCTGTATATTTATTCCTTACAATTTATTATATAGGTCTTTGTGCATGTACTATCTGCTCATATTTATTGACAATTGTCTTTATGATTGTTACAACTAATGCTGTATGACATGAAATATCCTGAGTGGACGGTATGGTGTTGCGTGGTCCAGGGTTACTATGGTAACGGAAAGCCGCAAGGAAGAGACTGTCATTACTAGAGCGGCTCAGCTTTGAAAAACAACGCAACTTTGACCGTCTCATTATTTCTGTCACTTAGGTGGGTAAATTCTGTCAGAAAGTTTATACTTTGTCAAGAGAATATGTTACTAAAGTGTTTCTAGCTGTTACGTGAACTAAAGTGCGGCTTAAGAGTTAATTAATAGCGGAGATTGTATCCGCTCATCATAACGGCCGTTAACGGTCCAGGTGTGTTATATATTAACTTTTAAGATAACAAAAATGCTCCAGCACGCTGAAATCCCATACTACTGTTACGTTTTTTTGTGTTAAGGTTTACAAAAGGGATATTACTAATTATTTCGTTTTGTATGAATACAATATTGGTTAAAAATATTGGTTATGCTCATCAAATGTACTTGTTTATTTTTGTATTACGGAGAGCTAGCTCAGTTCAAACGAATTATACTTTGATTAATACATTTAATGTTTATATGGACGTTTGGTCAAATGCTTAATTTATATGAAGCTTACAGAAACAGCCTATGGTTATGTCAATTTATGTGGAATAAGTATTAATTAGATTCCAGTAGTATGTTTTATGGATGTACTGTAAGTGAAAGCATAAAGAAAGAGCCAAGACAAGGGTTTGGTTATGCAGAAGACACTGTTTATTGATTTTGCTGGATCACATGTATAGACTTCAAGAATCAGTATTGCTGTATGGAGATATTCATAAAGTTACAAGACATTGTGATTAAATGATTGTAATAAAGTCATTACTAGAGCGGCTCAGCTTTGAAAAACAACGCAACTTTGACCGTCTCATTATTTCTGTCACTTAGATTTCACTGCAGTACTGCCAACTGGACGGTGGGCGTGCTACAGGGACACCCACTTTTTTACCCACTTCACTGATATTACTCATTCTTAACTTGTTGCAAGAAAACTGTATCTTAAGTATTGCTGCTTTTGCTTTAGAGGAAAATTAAATGATATAAAAGGGAAAGGACATAAAAAGATATTAAAACATAACTGCTAATCAAGTTGAATTGCAACAAATTAAAAATCAATAAATATAACAAAAAAGCAAGTATTGCGATGTATGTGTTACGTAGTTGCTGGTGCTGGATGGAAGACAGGATACAACGTACGACACAAATCTTATTTTAATCACTTCCAAGAGGAACTGGCAGGAACACAGAGCGATAATCCACACACGTAGAAACACAAATCAACAATATGCAACAATAAAGACCGACAGGGAACTCAACACAAGGAGGAACTTAAATACACAAACTAATCAGAACATACACAGGTGAAGACAATGAAACACTCAGGAAGAAACAAGGAGGGCGTGACTAGGGTGACGAGAGGGCTGAGTCCAGGGAGCACATGGTGAAATCACAACATAAACACACGATGACAATAAGGATACGTGACATTACCCCCCCCTCTCACAAGGCGCGACTCGCGCCGTAACACATACACTGGGGTGGGGGGGTGGGCGCCCTGGCGGTCCGTGCTGGACAGACACCGGGTACTTAGGGGCGTACCTCCAGGGCGGATCAGGGAGTTCAGGAGGCCATGGTGGATCAGGGAGTTCAGGAGGCCATGGCCGGACAGACAGTTCAGGTGGCCATGGCGGATCTGGGGGCTCAGGAGGCCATGGCCGGGTAAACAGTTCAGGTGGCCATGGCGGGTCTGGGGGCTCAGGAGGCCATGGCCGGGTAAACAGTTCAGGTGGCCATGGCGGGTCTGGGGGCTCAGGAGGCCATGGCCGGGCAGATAGTCCAGGAGGCCATGGTGGATCTGGGGGCTCAGGAGGCCATGGCTGGGTAAACAGTCCAGGAGGCCATGGCTGAACAGGGGAGTAGCCCCCCCCCAAAATTTTCTTGGGGGAATTTACAGTACTGCCAGCCCTAGGGAGCGCTGGATGAAGCGCCGGCTCAGGAGGGCGCGCTGAAGGAGGAGCCGACTCAGGAGGGCTAGCTGGACAGAGCTCCGGCTCTGGAGGGCGAGCTGGGCAGAGCTCCGGCTCTGGAGGGCGAGCTGGGCTTTGTCTTGGCTCATGAGACGCACCAGGAACTTGACTTGACTCAGGAGATGTAGCCGTGACGTGACTTGACTCAGCCGTGACGTGACTTGACTCAGCCGTGACGTGACGTGACGTGACGTGACTTGACTCAGGAACCACAGCGGTTATGAGACTTGACTCAGGAATGCCCGCAACAACTTGGCTTGACTCATGGGGAACCGCTGTGACTTTACTTGATTCAGGAACGACAGCTTTGGCTTGACTTGATTCAGCCGCTTGACTTGACTCAGCCGCTTGACTTGACTCAGTAGCTGCAGCTGCAACTTGACGTGACTCAGAAACTTGACTTGCCTCGGGAAACGCAGCTGCAATTTGACTTGATTCAGTAGCTGCAACTTGACTTGACTCGGGGAACACAGCTACAACTTGACTTGACTCAGGAAGGCTGGGTGGAACCAGCGGAGGGTTAGGAAGGCTGGGCGGAACCAGCGGAGGCTCAGGAAGGCTGGGTGGAACCAGCGGAGGCTCAGGAAGGCTGGACGGAACCAGCGGAGGCTCAGGAAGGCTGGACGGAACCAGCGGAGGCTCAGGAGAATCAGGGGAGATAATAGGAGCCGTGAACTCCAGTGGGATTGCCCTGTCCATAATGTTCATTCCAGCTATCATGATTGGGGACTCAGGCTTGGCGGCCATCTTGGCTGGGGACTCAGGCTTGGCGGCCATCTTGGCCGGGGACTCAGGAACGGAGGCCATCTTACGTGCAGATTCTGGCGTGGCGGCCATCTTGCGAGCAGACTCTGGCGTGGCGGCCATCTTGCGAGCA